>CAMZMU010000116.1:27748949-27916976 GCA_947311845.1 Poa pratensis | reverse complement strand
TTCCCACGACTATTATAACGGATCCGAGGGAGTATCAGATATGGACAAAAGGAAGTGTCGCAACTGGAGCATAGTTGATGGAGTACACTTCATACTATGCTATCTCATCATCTTCATTTTTGTTACTACTGCTGTATGTATTTACAAGTACAACCAACTAGTCAGATCGAAGTGGCTTATTTCGCTTGTAGGCAGGGCGTTCGTCCTCATGCTGCTAATGCTACTTGCAACATGGTAGCATTAATTTAGCCATGACAAATCTGAAAAGACTTGACAACATTAACACAGATGTTTTAGAGGCAAATAAGATTAACATGTATAAATGGAAAAGGACACAATTCTGCTACGGATAGGCTTTGGCTACTATTTGATCCATCATTAAGATTTCGATGGATGGACACACAGACCTATTTTTACACCTGTAACAATTTTACGTTTGGTGTCCTCGAGAGTGAGAAGACCTATTTTTACATGGGGAGGCCTCATAGACACGAAGTGACATAGCTACGTCTAGGACGCAAGAGAAAGTGTTCGGTGGCGCCAGTCTCGTGGCCGCCTCGCAATACGGGCAAATCCAATTTGCCGCCCGTTGTGGCATAGGAGGCTCGCGACAGACACTCCTGTCGCAGCAATGGGTTGGCCCAATTGCGCGTTTTGCGTTTTTTGTTCTGTTATATCCTTTTCTCTCTCTTTTTCATTTATGTTTTCTTTTCTCTCTTTTCATTTTTTTGTTTTCTCTTTTTACTTTTACATTTTGGATTTAAATTCTTTTTGTAAGTGTGTAGATTTTGAAAATATTCAGATTTAACAATGCTCAGATTTAAAATATTGATATTTGGAAAATGTTTAGATTTACAAAAATACTGATATTTGAAAAATATTAGATTTTAAAATATTCATATTTAAGTGAATCTTCAGTTATTTTAAAAATTCAGCTTAAAACAGATTTAAAAATATTCAGATTTGGAAAAACACCTATAGGCAAAAAAAGATAAAAAAAGAAAACAACATGTTATAATGGATCGCATCACTGCAACCATTTACGATCAAGCCTCTCGTGCCGCTAAATGCGGTGTACCCAGTGTGCATCACTTTTGACCGGTCGCTCAATAGCTCGCCTGTAGCGAGTTGATATACGACTCGCCCGCAAAATTTGTTCGACTCCTCCACATGGGCTGGCTCATGTGTGTGTTGTTTTTTATTTTTTGTAATTTTTCATTTATTTTTTCTAGGTCAATATATATATATATTTTATTGTTTAGATAAGACAAATGTTAATATTTTGAAAGTTTTCAAAATTTAAAATGTTCAAGTTTAAAAAATGTTTAGTTTTATCAAATATTCAGATTTTTTTATATTTTAAAAATTCTGAACCATTCAAAAAAAATGAAAACTTGTTGAAATCTGAACCATATTTAAAAGGAATTTTTAAAATGGTTTTTTAATATGAACATTTTCCAAAATCTGAACCATTTTAAAAATGAACATTTATAAAAATCTAAACCTTTTAAAAATGAACATTTTTCAAAATCTGAACCATTTTAAAAATAAACATTTTAAAAATATGAACCATTTTTAAAATGAACATTTTTCGATAAAAATTCAAAAAGGAAATGAAACGTAAAACAATAAAAGAAGAATAAAAAATAATGCTACCGAAAAAGAAGAATTAAATAGGAAAAATGAAAAAACGAAAAGGAAAAGAAAGGAAGAGGAAGCGAATATGGGCCGGCCCATAGTGGCGTTTAAAGGATTAAGTATACTTTTCACCCTGAAATCTCACCCTGCGGAGAACATTCACCCCAATCTCCAAAACCGGATAATTTCAACCCTGAAATGTGACAAACCGGACAAATCACACCCTAAGGTGGTTTTGAACAATTTGGGCGGTTTTATATGATGACGTGGCCATGATGTGGCGCCACCTGTCATATGGGGACTTTCTTCTCCACCGACGAGCTCCCCTGGAAGTTCATCCACGACGCCGATGCCGGCGGGGCAGAGGAAGGTGGTCGAGCGTGACGTCCTTGGTGCCTACGCCGAGCAGCGCCAGCGCGGCGTGGATGGAGAGCGGGAGAGAGCGAGGTTGGAGCCCGACGCCTGCTGGCACTCGGACCGCGCCGCCAAGGCGCTGCTAGCCCGCGTCGGCCACAGACGTAAAGCGTAAATGGCAGGGTTATTAGCGGCGTCGGCGTCCACTAATTGGCCGGTGGACGGCGGACGTACACGGATGTCTGCTACTGAGGTTCCGTTACCTCAAGGAAGCTAGCTAGCTCTAACATCGATCGATCTGTTCTAGGCGGAGCCTCTGCTTCTACATGCTTTGATACTTAAACCATTGATAGCATGCAACAGCTGAGAATATAAGCTCAATTGCAACGACTCCCCAGCTACAGATTCAGAAATTAATCCCCTCAAAATAATGTACCGATCTGAAATATTAATAAGATAACTGGAAGGCAACACATATTCAACCTTTAATCCATCTCGTATTTAATCCAGCGTCCCACAACCTTCTGAAGCCGGCACCTGAAGAAACCTCGATCCGTCAACGAGCGTGGCCGCCGCGCCGTTCAACGTGTAGATGCACCGCCGCGGCAGGAGAGAGAGGTCCGTGGATGGAAACCTTATGGGGAAGGGAGTATACTCACCGCGTCGTCTGCTCGTGATGCACCGTCGCCGTCGCCATGGTCCCTCGATCTGTCCGTGCCGCGGGATTCTTGGAGGACGAGCTTGCCCTGTGCGAGGTCTATCGGAGCCAAGGCATGGCCACGACGCCGACTACGACGCGCTCGTGCCGCATTCGTTCGCGTACACCGGCGACCGGAATTTTACGGAGAGGGGGTGACAGGTGGGGTCCACGAGCAAGAGTAACGGCGTTAACACACAGCGCCATGTCAGCCAGCCACGTCAACGAGCAAAACAGCCCGAATTTGCCCAAAATCGCCCAAATTCGAGAGAAACCACTAACAAGGTGTGATTTTTCCGGTTTGTCACATTTCAGGGTTGAAATTATCCGGTTTTGAAGATTGGGGTGAATGTTCTTCCTAGGGTGAGATTTCAGGGTGAAAACTTAAAATTATAATCCGCGTTTAAATAGTGCCTGCGCTTTCGATAGCCCAGCCCACGAATACCCTGACTCGCACGCTGTGATCGCCGCCTCACTCTTTCAGCCCAGCCCGCCTGGCCAACTCGCCTTGCTTGACTCGCAGGCTGCGCCTGGATCGGAACCAGGAGCCAACCCTAACTCCCACGTCCCGAACCCGAGCCGGAGAGGCGGTGGCCGGCGACACGTCTCGGCTAGGCGGCGGAAGGCAGCAGCACGGCTGCAGTCAACTAGGCGGCACAGGCGGCAGGTATGCTCCATCATCTTTCCGCTTGATTCGAGATATATGAAGTGTTATCTTGCTGGTCTGCTGATTCTTGACCGGAGAACGTCGGAGAAAGTGGATGTGGGCGATTTCGTGGCAGATGCGGATGCGGAGGCTCAACAATGCGGCGTGTGATCTCCTCTCTGCGTTGGCGACGAGCTGCTGTACTCCCTCAGTCCCTCTCCCTGGCCCGCCGTCTCCACTCTCTCCTCTCTGCGCTGGCGGCGAGCTGGTCTCCTCTCTCTTCCTCGCGCGCTGTTGTCCGAGCACTCAAGTGGATGATGACGAGACTTCATTCAACAAAATACCTTCAGTGCTCAGAGTTGCGAGTAGCAAATTGAATGTTCATAGACTTAATTTTTTCTCTCTCCGTCTGAAGTCAAGCTTGATGTACCATGTTAATTCTCTCATTCGTTTGGCAATCTTGAGTTCTGTTGCTCTGAATTTTTTTGAATGGTACAAACCTGCCATTTGCAATTTTCTATCCATAATATGAACCTGAGAAAAGAAGATTATGTGCAAATATGCGTATTTTTTGCTAACCAGTTATCCAATCGTCATTACTCATTAGGATTGGCTTCTCTGATACAGATGTATCAGTTGCTATTGCTATAACTACTCTTTTGCCGCGTCAAGATAGAGCAATGTGCTGTGCTGGATGAAATTCATGGCGCCACTTGTATTATTTGTATGTTATGAATGTTATATCAATCGAATCCCAACATAGGCTGTTTATGAACCAATTTGTACCAATCAGACTACTCAAATTGACTATTCTGAGCCAAGTACCTGACACTTTCTGCTGTATGCATTCATTTTGTTTGAAGAAATTTCATTGTGGATTGCATTCTGGTCTGCTACATGCTAAATGTTATCTTAGGATGTATTTGTAGCTTTCCAAGTGGTAGATCGGATAAGGCGTTGGTTTGTAGTTTTTGTTGCTAAAACTTTTGTACAAAGGGGTAATATAACCGTCTGAAGCAAAGAGTTCACCATAACAACCTATCCACCCTCATCCCTTCAACTAAACACGAAATTGGATAACCCTAACCACCTCTTATCCTTCCAACCAAACAAAAATTGGCATATCCCACCCAAACAACCAAACAAAAAAAGATATCCGCAACCAACCCACCCTTGCCCTCAAACCAAAGTACCAAACACACCCTGCTTGTCAACCTACTCACTAGATAGTCTTGGCATTTTTGCCACCCTAGTGGTGTGAGATTGCTTTAATTAGGTTAAGCCACACATATATGCTTATAAGGTGATTAAGATCTAAATTGTGGAGCATGATTTTAGTGAGGGGTGTCAGTTTGCTGGTATCTCGTGGGTGCAGGAGGAGTATAGGGGCATCCACGGGTATAATAACGGTACTAATTTCTTTGAATTCAGCGTACAGTCTTTTTTTTACCATAACAGATGTAGTGTTGTGCTTGCTTGTCTGCCGTGTCTTTTTTTATAAAAAACTTGTATTGTAACTCGGGATGAATGTACATTGTGTGTAAATTGTCCAACAATCAAGAGATATGGGCTAATGATGCTTATGTGTCAAACTTGGGGCCATTTGCTTCCTAGCAAACAGTCATCTATGAGTTGTTGTTTTGCGTTTGTTTAAAATAATTATATAAGTTCGAGTGAAGTATGTACTGTTCCCCTGGAATTACTAGTGGAATAGAGTTGTAACATGTCAGTGCCCATACTAGGCTATGGCTATCTTCGTTGGTTAGTTAGCGGCAGACTTCCTTATGTTAGTACAGGACTGGGAGGCCCCATACATTCAAAATATCTATTTCTTTTCCATGGGTTGTGGTAGCATGTTATCTGGTGGAGCTTGGATGACAATTTCTCACTGGAGCAAATGGTGAGTTCATGTTGCATTCGCTACCTCAGATACCTTTATGAATTTATGAACATTGCTCATTCATGTTCTGGATATTTCTTTTTATCCTTCTTGAGTCTTGAACCACAAAAGGTGTCAATATGTCTGGTTGCTAAACAGGGTTGTTATTTCATCATCAGGACCCATAATATATCCTTAGAAGATGCTGCTATAACAGTTTAACTTATAGTTAATTGGGCCAAGCAGAACAGCAGAAGTAGCCCAAATTAGCTAGTTATCTTTGCAGTGGAATCAGGTTGGTAGTTTTGTAGCTGCCTCTCAACCTTACTCAGGGCAGCTTGGTGGAGGGCATCTATAAAGTTTATGATTGGATAATTTGTATATTTCCTGTGCAAACATCAACTTTCTCTCATGACTGACAGTTCCTGAAAATACTCCATAGGGTCATTTCTTTAGTATGCTTACCAACTATTGGTCACAAGATTGCTTGCTGTTGGCATGCTTCAGCATTTGCCTTTGAAGCTCTTTGTGAATGTTTTGCTATAGCAGCGTGTTTTTTCTGTGTGTTTTGAGTCATTGCTATTATTGACATCTCTGTGTTGGGAGTTGGGACTATTATCTGTTTCTTCGCTTTCTAATAAAATTCTCTTGATAAAATTTCACTCAGTTAATTATCCTTATGCCTTTGTTACTGCAATGAACTTTTACCTTGTTTCGAATTTAACAAGAGTGTTCATTTTCTCTTGCAGTTCTTTCTTTGTGACATCTTTCTGTGGTTAGCTCCACCACAAGGAAAATGGCAAGCAACGAACCCATAAATGAGCAAGTAGTTGCAAATATGTATGGCAACATGCGCACTGAAATGAATCAACTGTACACCAAGATCACGGAGCTGGAAATGGAAGTCAGCGAGCACTCTCTTGTGATTGGCGCAATCGAACCTCTGGACCCCACAAGGCGTTGCTACAGAATGATTGGTGGAGTCCTGGTGGAGAGGACCATCAAGGAAGTGTTGCCGCTGTGCACCGCAACAAGGAGGGCCTTGAAGAGGTGGTCTCTCGCATGAAGGAGGCGCTGGAGAAGAAGAAGAAGGAGATCACTGAATTTGAGCTCAAGTACAAGATCAGGATCCGGAAGGGCGACAGTAATTCTGAGGATGTCGGCATGAAGGAAGCCTCTGCACAGGGTGTTCTTGTTGGCCCTGCAGGCCAGTAGAGCATAGTGGCAGAACAGTGAGGCCTGCATAGTTTTTTTTATCGAAGTCGGATTTCTCTTTGCCGGATTTCTACCTGGCATAGTGATTGTGTGTTTCTGGGTATGGTTTTCATGCTACACGCATGCAGCACTACTGTCAAATCCTCATGTGTAAAACTATAGACCATGCTAGATCAGAACTTTGCTGGTAACTGCAGATTTTACGAAGGTTGCGGCATGATTTGCTCATCTTTTGTCATCCTCGTGTTGGGCTTCACAATTTTTGTTATTGATGACATGCTTCGATAATTCAATTCAAGATGAATTCCGTAGAAGTTTTACCACCCTGAAATGCTGCAATGTGGATTGATTTTGAAAATAGTTGAGAAGTACTAGTTATGAATTTTTCCAGATCAAAATTGGGTCTATCCCTTCGGACGGTGAACGCTCGCGCTGAGAAATAGAGCATAAACGCATGCGTGGTTTTTGGTTGCAACCGTGCGGAGTTTGGGCCGAATGGTCAGGGACAAGCACTAAACTAGAGTTCGATCTACAGATTTACGTTCCTACGAGCGTTGTAAGAGAGATTTGAGATCATACAGATTTACGTTCCTACGAGCGTTGTAAGAGAGATTTGAGATCATACCGCCATTGACGAAAGGGTTGAGATTCTAATTATGATGAAGCGAGTCGTCGGTTTCAATGAGCAATCTGTCGACAGAGGGAGCGGATGTCGCCGATCTGATTTTCCGTCGTCGATGGTGAATATGCCAACGAGAGAAGAACCGCATAGGGTGAGAGCAGAGGAATACATGAGAGTGAGGGTTTTTCCGAAATGACACTTCTTCTGCACATGGAGTTGCGTGTCTCCTTACACTCCAATGGAATTGGCCCGGCTATATAGAAACGGTCCATTCGGCCATTCCTCAAGAGCAAAATAGAGAACTCCATGTAGACAAGATACTGGTTGCAACCAACTATGACCGTGAATTCGATGTATAGCGCGGTTCGTCTGTACTCCTTTGCCGCGTCAGGCAGACAAGCACGTTGGTCTCTTGCCGGAGGCACCTTAACTGTTGGTGCTGAAGTAGAAGAAGCGAGCGGAAAGTGGTGCTTTCATTTACGCTACATGGGGAACCTAGAAGGAGCGGAGTCTTCCGCAACGTCGGTCTCTTGCCGTAGGCAGTATTGACTCTCGTTAGGGAGGAGACAGCTCAGGGGGCGTATGCCCACTCCATCAACCCGGGAGACTCTCTAGCTAGGCAATAGAAGTTTATGCTTGTAATCAGTATTAAAACTCTCTATATAAACTCTCTTTCTATCTTTTTTTTTGTGAAAGTAAAGATCAATATATTAAGCAAGCAAGCCGCTTCATTAAAAACCTTCCAATCCCCTTAGGTACCCTGATAAGGAAAAGAGTGCGTAAAAAACTTGCTGCCCCCAGATTACACCATTGTTACATCGTTCAAGAGTTTGTCTAAAAGAAAGCTAGGGGGCTCATTGTCCCAAATACATGATAATTTCGAGCTAAAGCGGTTCCTAGCTAACTCATGAGTAGCAACGTTTGTATCTCTCCCACAATGTATGAACTCTACCATCCCGATAGATCCCGCAGTAGAAATGATATCGACATAAACAGCTGTTACATCATTCCAGATTCTCTTCTCTCCTGAACATAGCTGTATTACTTCAGTATTGTCCGATTCTGCTTCAACTCTGTTATAACCTAAGGAATTTGCTAGCTTAAGGCCATGCAACATAGCAAGGGTTTCTGCCATCACGGCTGATGCCACATGCGGAATGAACGTGATGCCGCAGCCACAAAACCACCATGGCTGTTACGTAATATAGCTCCTGAAGCACCAGTTAGCTCCTCGGTCGAAAAAGCTGCATCAACATTTAGTTTTAGATGATGAGCTCTCGGCTTTTGCCATACCTTTTTGCTGGGAGAACCTCCTAATTGTGTTCCTAATGCTGAATTTGCCACAATTGCTAGAATTGATGTGACACATTGTTTCGCCGGGGGGATTTGCTCACCGTGTGTACGCCGACGTCGCATCCACCATATGTACCACGCAGCAACAACAACTGTTTCTTGCACTTTTATCTTCTCATTTTTTTAGATAAAGAATGTATATTAATATCGCGGAGATACAAATTACACCCAGCCTCTGCAACAACGCAATAACCAAAGTTATTACTGATGCACACAGCCGAAAGACAATAAGAAGAAGAAATAAAAAGAAAAGTCCCGCTACAGAGTTACAGTCGTTGCAGCAGCCGCACAACCACCACCAAGACACCACTTGATGTCCAATTCTTCAAAAGCAGCGCATTCAAGAAGAACAGTGCCAGGTACAACCAATTAAGGTCAGACATTGGGTTTTCACCCTGAAGATAGTCCCCGCTCTCAAAACAATGTCTTCAGCAAGACCATTGCCAGGCACAACCAATTAAGGCCAGACCTTAGGTTTTCACCCTGAAAGGTAGGACTTTGAACTTTCCCTGTGATGTTGCCCCCACTAACATACCGCTGCTCCGCCTCCTGCAACTCCAAGCAAGTTCCTCATCGCCGCAAAGCCTCCAATCACCATTAGCTAGTCCTTTAATCTCAGCTTTCATGACATTCCCCGCCTCTGCCTACACCATGGATTTGCCCATGATGGCACAGAAGCAGAGCTTCACACCGCTCCCTCCGGCGCAACCGAATCCCTCTGATCCAGCAATCTCTAGGAATTAGCCCATGAAAGATCACCGGCGGAGCCTTCCGAAACTCGATACTCTTGCCAGATCAAGAAACCGGCGTCAGGCAGATCTTCATCTTGACGTGATTCGGAACCAAGGACCACCGTCTTTATTTGCAAGACCAACGGCCCCCACACCGCCGGTCAACTCCAGCCGGACTGGATGACGGAGGATCCGCCGATCCAGCCGCGAACCCGGCCGGCCACGTCCGGCGAAGGACAAGACCACCACCACCATGCCCGGAGCAGCTGTTCGAGGCGTCCTCGACGATGCGAAAATGGCCCCGGATAGCCTACACACCGTCGTCGACGTAGCAGCGGAGGTGTGCGAGATCGAGGTCCGATCTAGACCCAGCGGGCCGAGATCCATCCCATCACCCGCTTCTCTGTCTACTCATAGCCTGGCATTGGAATAGACACTAATTTGAGGATTGCTTGTATCACCTCAGCACCTGATGGGTTATCTTGTATCTCATCATTAATTAAATTCTCCAGTCCCAACAACTTCCATAGGACCTCAGCATCAGGGTATTTAAATACCATGTGCAGAATATCCTCTTGTGCCGCATTGCAAATCGGACAAAGACTAGATGTTCCAATATGACGACAGAACAATATGTTTTTCAACGGTAAGATACCATGCAAAAGTCTCCAACAAAAAATTCTAACCTTTGCCGGTACTTTCAACCTCCATAGGATCTTCCAAGTTGGATTATTCAAAGACGTACCTTGAATTAAAGATCGGCAGGTAACCCCATTAAACTGATGCTTCCATTCAACGTGGTAGGCTGGTCGTACAGAAAAGGCCCCCGACCTTGTGCCCTTCCATCCTACAAAATCTTCAAAAGTATTCAGGCTTAGAGGTGTCTCCAGAATACTATTTGCATCGATTGGGTGAAAAATGGTGCTTATAAGCTCCTGGTCCCAGCCTCCCATGATCGGATCAATAAGCTCGGACACTTTGGTAAAGAATACAATCTGCCCTTGGGGAGATGATTTTCCTATTAGGACTGCTCTGTATCGAAGGATCCTTCCAAATGTCCACTGATTCACCATTACCAATACGCCAAATATATCCCATTTTAAATGTTTGAATACCCGCCACAATGCTCTGCCAAGTGAATGACGATCCCGACTTTGGGCCTGCCTTCAGGATATCACCATTTGGATAATATTTAGCTCTCAATACTTGGGCACACAGCGAGTTTGGTTCATCAATTAGTCTCCAAACCTGTTTGGCGAGCATGGCTAAATTAAAAGAGTGGAGATCCCGGAACCCCATCCCTCCTTCTTTCTTCGGAAAACATAATTTCCACCATGCGTACCAATGCATTTTCTTGCCTTGGTCATCATCGCCCCACCAAAACTGAGATATAACATCTGTAATCATCTTACAAATATTCTTCGGGAGAAGAAAAACCGACATAGCATAAACTGGTATAGACTGAGCAACAACTTTTAACAAGATCTCCTTACCACCTATAGACAATTGTTTTTCCTTCCAACCTTTAATCCTTTGCATAACTCTCTCTACAAAATGCATGAAGCAGTCACTCCTATCCGCCCCAACAAGAGCAGGAAGGCCCAAGTATTTATCAGAAAGAGCCCCGGTATTAATATTGAGGGTATTGCAAATATTCACCTTATCATCAACAGAAGTATTTGGGCCGAAGAAAATGCTTGACTTCACCACACTAATCATTTGTCCTGAATTTGCACAATAGGAATCAAGAACTTGCTGCGACGAGATTGCATTATTCAAATCAGCCTTTAGGAGAATTAAGGAATTGTCAGCAAATATTAAGTGTGAGACTGACGGTGCATTCCTGCACACCTTAAACTCTCTTTCTATCTAATCGGACGTAACGACTGATTTTAGCCTTAAAAAGACAGACAAGCACCACTTACCGATGGCAATGGGTACCCATTACCCGCATACCCAGCGGGTATTTACCCATTAGGGTAAGGGTTTGGTAAAAAAAACTTTACCCATGGGTAAGCAAATGGTTAAAAGTGTGTACCCAGTGGGTATTGCGGGTGCGGGTGTGGTAAAGTAGTACCCATACCCGCGTATCCACATGCCCATCTATTTTTGTTTTTGACATATAAATCCGTGGTACATAGGGTTATTTTAGGGGGAAAATCTCAAAATATTAACCAACTAAGTAATTCTCGCTTGTTCCCATACGTGCGGCCACTTAATTTTCGTCTGATTCACAATTCTCAGGCAGTTCTCACCCACGTCGTTTTATCTCCAGTCTCCACTACTTTCAGTTCGATATGGCAATCTCCCTCCCGGCTCCTCGTCACCGCCCTGCCCTTCCCCCAACCAGGCAGCCACCAGCCTCCGCTAGTCCGCCATCCCGCCCTCTCTCCATACACACTCCCCTGGACGCGGTAGCCGGCTCGGCCACACACGCGTCTGCTCGCCATGGACACTGGCGGAGGCGAGCTCCACGTGGATGAATGGGTTGTTTTGTTGTTCATTTTCATATAAATTATGCTATTTTATTGCTTCTTTTCATACATATATGCATCGTTTGCCGAATCAGAGAATTAATGAGCATACATGTCAATGGTTTTCTTATACATTATGGATGAATGACTTGTTTGGTGGGTTTATCCGCGGGTATTAAATATCCACGCGGGTGCAGGTATGGTAAAAAACCTAGACATGGGTATGGGTGTGGGTGTGGTTAAAATACGAGCACGCGGGTGCGGGTGCGGGTTTGGTTCAGCGGTTGCCATCGGTAAGCACCAGCCTGCCCAGCTGGCCGTCTTGTTCTTCCGGGCCCACATGTCAGCTCCGAGAAACAGCGGGAGGAGAGAGGGGCCAACATCAGGCAGCCAGCGATCTCTCCGCCACATCGCATCTCGATCTCCCAGACGTGCCGGTACTCAAGTTAGCGCCGCCGCCTTCCCCGTCGCCGACCCGCCATGGTTAGCATCGAGGCCCTCTCCCGCCTCTCTCTCTCTCCGGTCACGCGTAGCTGCCCGCTCGGACGCTGGTGCCGGCGAGCTATGCGCCGTCGCTGCTCGCCCAGCCTTCACCCCGGGGCCCGGTTCCGGCCCCCGTCGGAGCCAAACGCCCGTTTCGCTCCCCATGGGCACGAATCGTGGGGTTTAGCTTGTTCATAGCAGTATTTTCCCTAGATTGAAGTGTGATGCTCTGCTTCAGCGGTTACCTACCTCAGTCTAACTGAATGTGTGTGAAGAAGACAGTGCGGAGTGTCACTTCGGCGCTTGTAAATAGCATATACCTCCTCGTAATTTGCTACATTTGATCCGAACTCGACCCCAAGTGAATTTGCGCCACAAATGATTTATTGAATTTTGGCCGTGATCCTGTTCCTAGGACGGTGGCCTGAAGGTATCGGAACTGTGAGTGAAACGGGTTCAGGTGCACAAGTTGGGTTCACATGCCTGATACGTTATGCCATATACGCTACTTTACTTACTGTGCATACTTGCATGTTGTATCAGCAGCCAAATTTCCACTTGATTGTACATGTGTTCCAGTATAGATATGCTTACATTTGGTTTGAGTGATTGCATCACATGTTAAAGAAATATTTTCCTTGTGTGTATTCAGAATTATATCATTGGAGCATTCAAGCTACCCTGCGACATCTCGATCACATTCGCCGAAGCAAGAGGCAGGAAGCAGGTGCATTCATTGTTGTCCACATGTTACTGCCAGTTGTGTTCAAACATGTGTGCTGCTTGCTTACAAAAGTTCGATTCCCGCCTCTTGTAATTTCACAGGTTTCGGTTAAGAAGGACAATGGGAAAACAACCATGGTTCCTGTTTTCCAGAGCATGGAAACGATATCTGGAGAGGTATTTTTTCCTTGTATGTTTATCATTGTACACTGTTTGGATGGAGCCCAGTATTGAGCTCTCGTGAAATGGTCCTCAGATCTCAATAGCACCTGTCCCGGGTAAAAGGATTGAACACATGGGTGTCAAGATTGAGTTGCTGGGTCAGATAGGTATGCTCTGGTGACTGGTGCCCTTGCTCCGTATAAATTCCTGCATGGAAGTTCTCAAGTGTATGCTTTTGCTTCAATGGATTGTCATTCACACTGTTACTCAATTTGTTCTGCTCACGTGACTTCATCACGATATTCATCTGTGTTCTTTGTCTTCATAAACATCTAGTCTCATTATGGTTGTATTCCATCTTACCATGTTGCCTTAATGTTCTGTTGAATTCTTGTACAAACCAGAGTGCGTATCATTCTGCATCTACAGGTTGATGTTATTACCAAAAATTTCAAGTATTGTGCTTGATCATTTTTTTCTTGGCCTGTTGGTCAGTTAAGTTTGCTCTAAGTTCATATTGACATAATACTACCTCCTTCCAAAAATATAAGACCTGTAAATTTTGATCCAAGTCAAAAGAATATCAGCATCTGCCATGCCAAATCAACAGTAGATTTGTCATGAAATATGTTTCCGTAGTATATTTATTTGGTATATTGGTGTTGATAGTTTGTTCAGTAAACTTGGTCAAATGTTAGGTTCACATAGGAAAAAATGTACAACCCTTGAGGATGGAGGGAGTTTGTACTTTTTAGCTCTGCTGGTTGTATGTGGCATTGTGTGGCCAAATCATGTTCTGTATGATTATTGCAAACATGCTCAAATCTGGGTACTTGCTCCCCTGTTATTACATTGTTAGTTGACAGATTACTAATACTTATGCTCTACTATTTAGTACATTGTCCTTCCCTGGTCCTGATATTTTCATGTCTGATCAATATGTTACAGAGCTGTATTTTGACCGAGGAAACTTCTATGATTTCACTTCACTAGGTGGGTTTCTGTGCATATACTGTTCTTATGCAAGAAGCTATTTGATGGTCTAAAATACCATGTCCCTTTTTACAGTGCGTGAGTTGGAAATTCCTGGCGAAATCTACGAAAGAAAAACTTACCCATTTGAGTTTTCTTCTGTTGAAATGCCATACGAGTCTCACAATGGAACAAATGTCAGACTGAGGTAAGCAAACGCTATGTTTCGAACAGCGATAATACATTTTCTTAATACGTAAATTGCAGTTTGCACCAACTAAATTGACTAACTTGCACAAGACAGTAGGGTTACATTTGCACGTAATACTGCAACTTGACTATGTGTTACACTTTGAATTAGCCCTAGAGTTGTGAGGTGAACATGATTCACTTGTGGTATCACACAACCACAATGCTAGCAAGTAAGAGGTGTGGTGTTAATTGGGTGCTTCCTTTGACATAGCAGACTTGAGGTATAGGAGAATGATGTGGTATCATTTGCCCTAGTAGTAGAACATGTGCGTGAGTGCGTCAGTTTATTTGACCATGCCAATGAAGGCCAAATGATACAGTCCCCACTAAATGCCATCCTCCCATTTGCCAGTGCGGATGCCCAGCCTTACGCCTGAGAGTGTTTCCTGTTCTCATGACCATGCAAGGGCTGGCGAAGTGCAAACGATTGCATTTTAGTTGGTGCGTCTGCAAGGAATTTCTATCCCTGGTGTATTATGTATATACCAACAAGGTGGAAAATCTGTAATCACTAATACAGTAATACTTATGCATCATCTATCCTTTTGCCTTTTTCGCGGGAGTTTTGATTAGGTGCTTGAACCAAAATGGTGTTCAAAGTTGAACCCAAATGATGGTTTAAACTAAATATGTTCCCTGTAATGCTTAGGTACTTTAGTTTTTGTATTGAAGAATCTTCAGATAGAACTACACTTGATGGGCGTGCAGGTATATTTTGAAGGTGACCATTGGCCGAAACTATGTTGGCAATATTGTGGAATACCGAGATTTCTACGTAAGTCTTGAATTCACCGTATAACCACTGTCATTTTTGTACTACTTAAAGGCTGTATAGTTCAGACATTTAATGTGGTTCAGTGCCACATTTTTGGTAGGTTTAGTATCTGTGAAGTGTACGATCTGTTCTAACTGCCCTTTCTTAAATGAATTACGAATGTATCAACCCAACATATTTTATGTGTAGCAGCAGTAGTGCAGAATTCCGGTTTTTTTAGATCATTTGTCTGTGTTTTTTGGCAGGTAAGGAACTACTCCCCTGCCCTACAATCAATAACAGTATCAAGGTGCGTTGTTATTAGTGAACTAATTGTGTAAAAAGCTTCACATTTGATACTTGTACGGTTTGGTACATGTTTGAACAGAGCTTTTCCATTTCTTGATTGGGGAAACAAAATTTAAGGATTGACATTGATGCCCCGCCACACATCGGATGGATTCTGATCCAATCACCATGAACTTGTCATAAAATGGATGCTAGGAGGGTCCTCACTTGGGTCCTCTCCCATGACATTTTCTACCTTCGGTAGCGAGAGACACAAATGTATTGAATAATTAATGTTCTTTTCACTGTATTAAGATGATTTTTTTTCTCAGACAAGCATAAAAAAAGCTTGCCATTGTCTATTGGGAAGAAAACATTGAGAAGGCGCAAAGTTACAAAAAAGGGACCAAAGGCTAAAACAAAAAGCAAAGGCAAAACCAAGATACAAAGAAAGAAATGAAAAAAAAAACTAATCTAAGTTAGAGCTGGTCAAAATTAGACAGAAGCTATTCTAATAAGATTTTTTTTTTTACTTTCATAAATTCTGCTGTTTGATAGTGTATTTCATGCTCTAACTTATCTTTCCAGATGGAAGTAGGAATTGAGGACTGCTTACATATTGAGTTTGAATACAACAAAAGCAAGTACGATCATACCCATATGCCCAGCTGTCTGGCTGTAAATTCTTATATTTTACTCAATATGAAAATCCACAATATTGGTTACATATTCATGCTCTCGCTCAGGTACCATCTGAATGATGTCATCATAGGGAAGATATATTTTCTTCTTGTCAGAATAAAGATAAAGAACATGGAGTTGGAGATCCGTCGTCGGGAATCTACAGGATCAGGCTCTAATACATTTGTTGAAACTGAGACCCTTGCAAAATTTGAGTTGATGGATGGTGCTCCTGTCAGAGGTATGCTATGATTGTTTTCTTGGTTTGCTCTGAAATTTAATAAGCACAGTTCACTTTCATGTCTGTACCATGACATGAGGTTTGAAGGACGTCTTGGTACTTTATTTGTAGTTATTATGCGTTTGTGGGACTCATGACTGTTTTTCGACCTAATTAGTCCAGAAGCAAATTTTCACCATATGCTTGTCTAATTGACGGCTGATGTTAATGCCTAAACATCTCAAAATGGTGATATAGTAATTTAGTTTTTCCCAAGCTTATATGAAATACTATGCATGTTCAGTCTAGTTACCTAGTAGTTGGGATCTCTTGTCAATTATCATGTGCTTCAGTGGTGGAGCTACACACTGACCATGATGCATGGTTTTTGAGTCGAGCGACTAGTCGCGACTAGTCGACAACTAGTCGATGAGTCTCAATTCCTGGTCGACTCAACATCTCGACTCGACTAATTGGTTGAGTCAAGAGACTCAAACAACTAGTCACGACTAGTCCAGGTTTTTGAGTCGAACGACTAAAAGTTGGGCCCAGTTTTCCAATATTGCTTGCCCAGTTCCCCATGAAACCTTGATCGGCCCAGTTTCCCCCCCTCAGCCAAACCTATCTTGGCTCCCGCGACCCTCTCCTTGGCCGCCGCAGCCCCACGATTCTTGCTTCTCCCTCCGCCGGCTGCTGCTGCTGTTGTGCTTCTCCCTCCTCCGGATTCACAACAAGCACCATGTCCCAGCCAGAGATATCCCAAGTTGTTCGCTCAGCTCAATCTGCATCAGAAGCTGACGAGCAATATGATCCATTCAAAGATCCTATAAGAGACCAGCAAGGAGCAAGCATCAACCATGGAAATATGCATTATGGCCCGATTTTGACCAGAGGCTGATGCTGCAATGTAATTTTTTAGGCAACAAAATTACTTCTGGACCTTGTAGGATGTCGACTAGTGTTGTAATTTTATAGTACCTATTGCTTAACTCATGTCGACTAGTCGACCATGAGTCTAGACTAGTCACGACTAGTCAAGAGTCACTACCCTAGAATGACTCATCGACTCGAAAACCTTGCCATGATGTCAAGCGTCATCACAAAAAAATTGTGAGCAATCAAAAAATGGCTATGAGTACATAATAATTGATCCTATAAATACTACTCCCTCTGATCTGGAATAATTGTCGCTAGTTGTATATGTATTTTATGCTAGGCAGTACACTCTCCAACGACACTTTTATCGGACCGGATGTAGTAGCTAATGATCCTATAATCATACAGTTTGGGCTTTTGACATCACGTGAAGCCTCTTCTAGCTCCGCCACTGTGTGCTTCCATTCTCCTTTTGTTGGGTTGTAATGTTTCATTCCCGTGTGGGGGTTTGCCTTCTTTGTGGAAACCATAAAACTTGGCCCCTTCCACATTTGGACTAGGGCTGACTGCAGGGTATCATTACAAAAGCACGTTGTGTGAAGTTAGGTACACCTTTTCTTCAAATGTTTATAGAGGCCCCTTACATATTATGGCTGCCCGTGGGCTGTCAATAAAAGAAATTACATATGGTTCAAAGCTTGATGCTGCTCTTTATGGCACATCTGGAGCTTACTGTTTAGATGCTTGGTCATGTGGTATGCTTTGCGAGAATGTTGATGTAGGTTTGATTGAATTGTTTTGCAGGAGAATCTATTCCGGTTAGGCTGTTCTTGACACCATATGAGCTGACACCAACTTACCGCAACATAAACAACAAATTCAGCGTCAAGTACTACCTTAACCTAGTTCTTGTGGATGAGGAAGATCGAAGGTACTTCAAGCAGCAGGAGATCACAATCTACCATCTTCTGGACAACCCCCAGGCTTCCTAGGTTTGGGCTTTGAGCGGCATGTTGATAATCGAGGTTTTGTATAAGAATGCAAAGGTTAGATTCATGCCTACATGTACATAATCCAGAAGAGTGACGCAGCTCACTACTCTACTGAAGCTGCACTCTGAATCGACCGCGTTGTCTATCCCCCCCTGTAGTCTTTGTTTGGTTAGATGGGGTAGTTGTGTATTACCTGTTGTTTTGTTTCTCTTTCTGGAAAGACATCCGGCAAAGACCATGCTTGTTGACATCCTCCTCAGAATCCCGGATTCCTAGTTAATTTAAGTTCAGTAATAATGTAGCATGTTCCATGGAGTAAAGCTATAATAAAGTTTCCGAGTTGCGCAAGTTTCTGTGAGTTCATGCCCTGTGGCTCTCCATCTCTGGAGTTAAGAATTACGCTGATTTGATTTGGGTATATATGTCTCAAGAGGAAGGTCATTAACTTGCCTAGTAGTTTGTAGACATTTACACATTCGTTTATTGCTGAATAAGTAGGATGTAAGCAATGCGATTAACTTGTGTTGTGTGCAACAAAATCTGACAATGCAAAGTTCTGGTAGCATACAACTCAAAACCTGCTCGATTGCCATCCCAGAATGCAAAGCCATCACACACTTGCTTCCATGTCAGTTTTAGCTAAACCAGCACAAGCAAAACAAACAGACACCAAACAACTCAGCAGCACCAATCGGTTGCATTATTCCCCTATCTATAAGCTGCTTCACTGTTTCTTCTGCCTAGTATCCCACTATGTAAACACCTACGGGTAACAGTCACAAGGTGTTGAGGAAGGAAGCCTCATGCCTCATGCCAGAAGCCAGAAATCTCTCTGGCGTCTGGTGGTGATGAGGTACCCTCCCCCTCGCCGGCTCTTCCGCCGTATACCCAGTGCCATGCATGTCGCGTGCTGCACACAATACTCAACGGTGTTGCCCCCCGTGCCCTTCCCGCCGGCCATCCACATCGCCAGTAGCCTCCATGTCATCGACCGCTTCTTCTGCCCCATGACGAGGAGCGACACACCCTGCTTCCTCGCTGCCTCTACGATCGTCGGTCCTCGGTCCTTCCCTTCCACGAGGGAAAGCTCAACACGTACCTTGTAGGATGAAAAAAAAACAGAAATGAAAAGTGAGATGTGCCCAATTAGCTTACAGTTTTCGAGGGCAATAGTAGGTTGGTCAGTGCATGAAATTCAGTTTAGTGGGGATCTCTGGGGGTCATTTGTTAAACCTAACTAATTGATGGCGGGTTAGGTACACAAAGGCATGGAAGTCAAACTAGAAATGAAAAGTGGAGTTTGAGAAACAGAACCAAGGCCCATGCATGATCCTACTACTGCCTGGGGAATGCATGCACCCCTTGATGATGCTAAGCACATGAATCTATCTGTTTGTTGCCATCTATCTTCCTTTAGTGATTATGACAGCAAACGGGGCCCTCTTCCCCCCTACTGTTTGACGTGCAATGCACTGTCTCAGGGAAATGTTGGATTGGAATCTTCAATTTAAAAAGAAACTAGTTCAGTTTTCTGGCGAACTGTTTATCAACTTAAATAAACCACAGAAGCTAAGAAGCATATATTTACTGAGGGTTGTCGGCAAGGAGACCTTGGCAACGAATCGGGAGTAAAGAAAGGGACAGTCCTTTTTTTTTACATGAAGAAAAAAAGGCCAATCTTGGACATCTTTGATGGCTACTGTTTCCAGCTTTCTGATTATTGTTTTTACCAGTGATTTTCTCCTTCGTTTGAAACCTTCTCCTACTGGTCAAGTACCACATAGAGATGTACATCTTAGTCTATAGAGATTTAAGGTTATCTTCTTCTCATGGATTTGTTGAAGATAGCCAACTGAATATTTTGCGTATAAAATGAACAGAAAGAAACAGAAATGCATCTGCTTAAACTTATTCATACTGATGATCAGTT
Organism: Poa pratensis; assembly: GCA_947311845.1. NCBI lineage: Eukaryota > Viridiplantae > Streptophyta > Magnoliopsida > Poales > Poaceae > Poa > Poa pratensis. The sequence goes on along the minus strand of CAMZMU010000116.1, from coordinate 27,897,034 downwards.
GTGTTGCTGGAAAGAAGATTTGTACCACGAAGCAGAGGATGATCTGCTCAATAGGTGTACCTAGTGTACCAGCCTTCAATGATGTCAATTAACAAGCAGGACCAGGCATACTTGCTAGGTCTAGACGGCATCAGCACTTAGCCATCCCTGGAAATTAAATGTGTAGCAGTTCCATGATGCAAACATCAGTCTTAATCATGATGTTACATGTAGTATTCCGTTGTGTGTCACTCCTGTCTCTGGTGCTCACATTTTGATCACAATGAGATTGTACTAGATTCTAAACATCATGGTAATTCTGTTCATAAGCACCACTATTTGTCTATGTACTCGTACCTTAGAGCATGAGAATGCGAGTCAAGCTATGTACTAGTACTAATTCCAGAAATTACAAACAGAGAAGAGCAGATGCTTTCTTTGTACCTCTGGTCTTTTAGCCTGACAAATGCTCCTCATGGCCTCCAAGGGCTGATACCCTCTTAGATCATCTGCTAACATCAACCAAACAAGGCATTCATTTATCTTCACTTGCAAAGATGTACAGTTAATTTATCAAGGACGTGCATGCACACGATAATATGTTTAGAGATATATCAATTTGGACGCATAGAGTGGCAGCAAGCAGATCATGGTGTGGTGGACATTGATCTTACGGTTCTTGCCGGTGCTCCGGACGACGTCGAGGAGGATCACGGTGTCGCACGGCCGTACGGAATGCGAGAGCGCCCATTGGAGCGCCGTCCGGGCCTCGTCGCCGCCGCCATCGGCCACCACCATCACCTTCCTCCCCACCGCAACAGCACCACAGCCTTTCTCCTTCTCCTCCGGCTTGCCGTCGTCGCCCTTCTCGTCCTTGGCGCATATCGGTGGCGGTGCGGCGGCGGTCCTGTCGGACCGGATCCGGTGGAGGCAGAAGGACGGCAGCGATCTGGCCGTCATGGACGACGATGATGATGGCTTTAGTTGGTTCTGTTAATTAGCTAGGGAGAAGAAGAAGAAGCAAAGGGAGGAAGAGATGGAGAGGGTGGCAGCATGATACGATGCGAGTTAATAGCTAAGCTGGACTGTGGCTCCCCACTGCTCCCATGCTGCTGGTAAGGTGGGTATAGATCCAAGGTTGGCCACCTCACCTACACGAGCGCCTGTTCTTTTTCTTTCTAATAATTAACCTCTTTTTCTTCGCTTCACACTCTCACTCACTATAGATAGCATTTGAATTCAGAAGACGATTTCTATAAACAAACCTGGAGTTGGAATTCAAACACATTGCCTGTCATCAACTCCCTTTACAAAATCTAGATCAGGAGCGGGGCGATACAAATGATCGCACTTTTGCCCATGAACAGGCGAACAGCAGAGCGGATGAGTGATCCAAGAAAGGGAGGGAGCATGCAAGCCAAGGGACATGAGGACATGCACTGTGTTGCGCTAATCATCATAGCCCATGGGGAGGAGTTGCTGTTCATAAAGGCTGGCGTTTTGCCATGATTTGGTAAACGGCTAGCTATAGCCTATAGGCGATGTCCGTGCAAAAATTTACAGGACAATGTTGAGGCATGTGTGTCCTGAACCTCGGTTCACTGTGCATGTGTTGTTGCGACATCGACAAAACCAGCACCAACTCTGAGATCAGATGTGAATGTCATGAGCAACATGTTTTTTTTTGTTAAGTGTTAAAAATAGATTGATTGCTAGGTTAAGAGTTTGTTTGTGCACATTAAGAACATATCATTTCAACAAAAGTTTTTTGTTGACAATTCAACAATAAAAGGGGTTGACTCCATAAGTTCCGGCGGAAATAGGATCTCCTAGGCAGCCAAAGCGTTTAGTTTTTTTTCTGAAACGAAGGCAAAACCTTTGCCTTTTATATTGATAAAGCAGGAGCAAAGACAACCAGGCCGAAGACAAAAGATAAAAAAAAACTGGTTACATAAAGCCTACCACCCCACGATTTCCGCCAAGTTCTTCGCCCCGGCCATGATCCAATTCCTGTTCTCGCTCTTGATGTGTTGAAAGAGGATAGAGGGTATAGTGAATTTGTTGTTGAAAACCCTCCTTTTCCGCTCCTTCCAAATTTCCCACATGATTAGGATGATCGCCGTCTTCAGACCCTTGCGAGAGGTTGATGGCGTGGCGGCTACCTCCTTCCAGTAGTCAAAGATAGTGGGCTTGGTGGATCCGAGGCTTTGTAGCAGAGAAGGGCAATTGAGCCAAAGGGACGCCTCCGTCCAGATCCTTTTGGAGTAGCGGCATTCGAACAAAACGTGCCTTCCCGTCTCAGGGTGACATCTACAGAGTTGGCAGACGGGCTGGTATGGCCAGACGATCGGACGTCCAAAGGCGATTCTGAACAGCAAGCCAAGCGAAGAAAGAACATTTTGGTGACGCCCAAGTTTTCCAGACGACGGCCATGAATGAGCACGAGGAGGCTCCGAAGAACTGTGCATTGTAGGCAGATTTGGCCGAGTAAACCCTAGAGCTCGAGAGGGGTTAAATTAGGTTCTGAATCAGCCAATGCTTCTAAAAAATATAGAGATGCCATACATAGAAAGAACAAAACGGAAACTACTTGTAAAAGTGGGAGAAAAAAATAGAGCTCTAAAGTTGTTCTTGTTCATTAATGCTTCTTTAGTTGAGGAGATTGTCGCGTATCGAAACGCGGACACCGGGGATGCCAAGCACCCCCTGTTTGTTCGGTAGGAGGGCGCGAGGTGCTCCGAATTCGGTCCCCGAGCTGAAACCTAAGCACACAGAGATTTACCCAGGTTCAGGCCGCGTTGCCGCGTAACACCCTACGTCCTGCTTGTCTGGATGTATTGTCGAGGTGATGATTTACAGTGGGATGTCTACTAGAGCTGCTCTACTCTCGTGAGCTGGGGACGAACACATCCAAGGGTTCCCGGGGTGTCGTTCTTCCAGCCCCCGAGTCTAAGAGAAAAGCTCCAAGTGTTGACTAGCAATGGTGGTTCCTCTTTCCCAATTGAACAAGGGCCTCCTTTTATATGCCAAGGGGACACCACAAGTGGTCATGCCGCGGTGCGCCACCGAGGCAGGGCACGCGTCACGCCCAAGCCCAGATGGCGCCCGCTGGTCGCCTTCGTGGCAGCGCGTCACCGCGCTGTCCTCCATGCCGTCCGTCCCGCCGGAGCCGACGTGACGGCGAGTCTTGTCTTGTCAATGGTCCGGGCATCGTGCCGGGCGCTGCGCCTGCACCGAGGGGAGGGCGTGAGCGGTCTTGTCCTTTGACGTCTGCCGCGCCTTCCTTCCCTGTGAAGCAACCCTTGCCGGGTCACGGCGCAGGAATCGTGCGCCACGTTGCTGACTTCTGTCTTCGAGGGATGGTTGCGAACTTCCTGGGGCGAGCCCCCCAACAGACGTGGTGTAGGGTGTTCCGGAGGCTTCTTCCCCGGGGCCTTCTCTCGCTTCCGCCTTACCGTGGTTGGCATGTCAACGACGTCTCCCCGGGAGAGCGCGCCCGGGGTACGGGGAACCCCCGTTCCCCGAACGCCGATAGAGATGGTATGTGGCAGAGCCTTGATTTGATCAAACCTACGAGGTGACGACTTACGACCAACATAGAAAAGGAAAATAATTATCTAGCTAGCTGCGGTGACCCAGCACACCACTGCATGTTGTAGTGTACAAGTCGTTGATGTAACACGCACGGAAGGACCTCTCCGCAAATATTACATCCCTCAGAGTAGTACAACAGAAACATAGCCGGTCCAAGATAACACTATAGGATTACAACACTAATCAATACAAAATCTCGAGACCCTCCTTTTATATTGAAACAAGTCTCTTGCAAATGAAATACAGAAAAGATCCAAATCATATCACTAAGCTGGATATCAGCTCTATCTTTAATTCCTATTCCACTACTGCTGTTGTCACAGCCCTATTCTAATCCATACGGAATATCTTCATCCAGGTTGTACTCCTTCTTCCAAAATGATGGTGTCTCCTCCATTAGCAATGTGATCGTCATGTTTGCCATTGCACTTTTGTTGATGTACCTTCATTGTCGATGTAGCCGTTGACTCTTCCAAGCTCTACCATGTAGACTTGACTCCTTGTTAAAGACCTCCGCGTCGTCGTCATGGATATCCATCATCTCCTTGGATGGCTCCAAAGGTCTAAGCAGGGGGTCAACGAGGAAAGGGTAAGCAACTCGAGCGTTACTTAGCAAGTTCAAATAATATAGGAAAGAGTTTTTCTTGTTTTGAATGCACTGGCTACTGCCAGGACCAACGGTCATAGGCATAATGCAAGTTTTGGAAAAGATTTCTTCAAAAGGTCAAGTTTTATTTCAGAAAACTATGCTCGCAGTCTCCACGAGTCTTTAGTCATCACTTGGGATGCTTTTCCCGCGGCGTTCTGTAGTTCCTTCCGGGAACACGGATGTGACAGTCACAATTTCTTGTTGTTGACTCTGCAGAGCCGCGTAACTTTACCCATGAGAGAAACCCAGCCTTGTTGCCTTTCCGGGCGATCTTTCCCGTCCATACTTCCATGGTATGGGGCCAGGTGTGAGTCCAAAGCCAATCACCGCCCTCTCCGCACAACACATATCCGCCCATTTGTGACACGGCTGGTAACTAAGACCACTGGCCCGCCACCCCTCCCGAGCTTCTATTCCAGTCACCCCGTCAAGTGGGAAGGTCACGCGCTTCCATGCAGTTGGCCGCCGCAACGGACGCAACCAGGTAATAGCCTGCCGAGGATATGTGAACGAGAGAAGATACGGCTGACTTTTACCATCCATAGCAGATCTCATGGTAAACGCTTCAATACGGCGCAAGGATCACTGTGACATTGGTAATTAATCCTAGGTATATATACTTTCCCGTACAATGGAACCTCCACCACAACATCAATCCGTGGTTCCATTGCCAGCCAAACAATATATATATATATATATATATATATATATATATAGCAATTCACGTCATTCGAAAATAGTTTTTCTTTTTCAATGCAATGATAATAATAGGTTTTTGAAAATAGTTTTTATAAAATATTTCAATAAGGATATGCAAGAATGAACTTGCCTGTGATAGAAATGGCCGTTCAACCCTTCGGGGTTCTAGGGTTTGCGGTAAAACCCCGAATTATGAAAAGTAGCAAGTTAATCCTGATAAGGACTACTGAAAAATCTAGCAGCATGCTATTATGCATAATCATGATATGCATCGCCACCCCAAAATACCCAAGTTGCGGATTTAAGACTTTTCGAGTGTTTTGGAGTTTTTAAATTATTTAAAGAGTTTGACAACAATTTTCATGAGGAATAAATTTAAAGTGATTAAATTGAAATAGTTCAATATAATTGAACTTCAAGACTTTATTTTCCCATATTATTTTCTTTAAAAAATAGTTTTTGAAAAAGAATTTCAAATCATTTCCACTTAAGGATCTTTGAATTTTTCATCCACGAAATATTTTTCAAAACTTCAAATAAAACTTACATAAAAATTCCTCCTAATTTATAGAGTGTGTTGATTATTTTTAGCTGATTTTTGTTCCTTTTGTTTGGGAGTTAAAATTCATTTAGGTTTGGATAATTTTTATCTGGTGAATTACCAAAATTGCCCCTGGGCCTAATGGGTTGGACCGAACCCAAAAGCCTTTGGGTCAAGGCCTGGCTCGGTCAACCGACCGGCCCACCTCTCTCTCTCTCTCTCTCTCTCTCTCTCTCTCTCGCTCGTTCTCTGCCTCGATCCCCTTCTGGCGATATCACCGCGGCCGCCGCGCCCTGCTCCGGCTAACTCCGGCCGCTGCGGACCAGCTCCAGCGCCGCCACGCCTCGGCGCTGCTCCGCCGCTTCCATCTCCTCCGATTCCTCTCCTCTGATTCGGATCACACCGCCCCCGCTCGTACTTGCTTGCGAACCCTAGCCGCATGACTCGGTCGCCGGCACGATGCCGCGCCGCTGCGCCTCCGGCTGCGCCTCCTGCTCCTTCTCCTCCACAAGCAAGGCTCACCGGCGCTGCTCCCAGGCTCCCTCTTCTTCCTGCTCGATTTCCAACTCGGCCACCATCACTCTCTGTTGCTATCAACTACATCCCCGACGTCGGCGGAATGGCTCCCAGATGGATGCAACCTCGGCGTCCCTCTGGTGCTCGAGAACCTCCTCGACACGCTGCTGCTGGTGTGGCTCGGCGCAGGTCGATGCGCCGCTGCTGAGGTGATGCTCCTTGTGCCGCCGTCGCCGCGGTGCTCGTCAAGGTCGTCCTCGCGATAGCTTCTGCCGTGGTAGCGGGAGCCCTGCCTCCCCACGCCACGGTGTTCGTACCCGAGCGTTGGTATGCGTCCTCTCTCCTCTTTGTGCCCTCACTGTCCTCTCCTGTGACTGGCCTTCGAGCCGATGATCTACTGGTTCGAGGTGTTCCAGTTTGTGTGAAATGTGTTGTTGATTAGTTCAACCAGGTGATGCGAAATTGTGTGATTGTGTTGTGCTCTCTCACTGCCAGTGTGTTAACTGAAGATAATCTTCAGTTTGGCCTTAGTTGTTTCTGTCAGTTAACTTCAGATAGCAATCTGAATGTTTTACTCATGCAGATGGATTTGTGGATGATTTCCACTGATACTAGGATATGTATTTTATCTTGTGAGCTTATGGCTTAAATTGCTTGATGGCTTAGCATGTTTGCTTCCTGTAATGCATTTGTAGCTTGCTAAATTGTTATTCATGCATGATTTGTTCACTGTGATGCCTCTCAGAGAGTTGCACAGTACTTAGATCAATGCTAAGCATGATCTGGTGATACTAATGATGCTGAAATGATTTAGGAGAGATATTCCTGGACATGATTTGGTTAATTAATTTGATAAGAACAGATTTTATGCTTGATATCTTGGCCTAGCCGATGATGCAAAGGCTGAGGCATATCTTTTTGATAAGAACAGATATCAGTGTGGCTTTTATTCTCTGTGATGATTCAGCATAGCAACTCTATGCAAATTTGAGAGATACACCTCTTTCTATCCTCCTAGTTGAGATCTAGTTGAAGGGTAGTTGGAATGATGTACAGATGTATTCTTGGATAGATTTTAATGTGCTGCCCTGCTCTCCTCTCTTTCTGGCAATGTCCTGTCATTTACTGAACTTGCTAGCACCTCTCCTCTGCCTAACACACACAAAGAATTAACCTGCTGTTGTTGAGCAGCTTGGTCTTCTGGAAATTGATGATAACCTGCGTCTTGTGGCTAGCCTGCTCCTCCTCGCTGCTTCAATTTTCCTAGAGGGTATTTATCTAGCTGCAATTGTTTTAGTGGATGTTCTTGGTGTTCTTGAGATGTTCTTGGGTTCTGGCTGATTTGGGAATATGTTTTACTTGCTAGATTAATGGCTGGTGTATTTTTGCTGCCGAGAGAAACATGTGGTGCAATTTGTAAATGATTTGGCGGCTGCAAAGAGTTTGTGGTGCAGCTGGCTGTTCTTCTGTTCTTGCTAAAATGGACATGTAAATGGTTTAGTCCAATTTCGTTGGTCATCTTCATGTTGTGGTGTGTAGTGGCTGCCATGGGATGTCTTTTATAAGGCTTTACTATCCCTCACAAGTTGACACCTCAAGTGGTGACTCTTGCTTTGTATTGGTGAGTAAGCTACTTGTTGTCAAGTGTTTATGCATAGACATTACTTGGGGTTCAAGTTATGTTAGATATTTTGTTTGTGGATAACTCTCCTATGTGGCATGCTCATCCACTCAAGCTTTTCTTTACTTGGGATTCAAGTAAACTTAGATATTTTATTGTGGATAGAGATGACTAGTCATTGGTCTTATCTCCTTGTGGGATTTATTTTTGGTCAAGACAAGTGGATTTTGTCACTAGATGGACTTGTGGGATGATTCTCCTATGTGGGCTTATGAATTATTAGTGGCTTTGCAAGTTATGGGTGGTGATCATGTGTCTTAATAATTTCAGATTTGTGGGCTGTACCAATTATGGGTGGTGATGACCAATTGGAAATTTATAATTTCCCAAGTTTCTTCCTTGGTAATTAATACCATTGGAGAAACAATTTAAATTCCATGTGGCTTTGTTCTTATTGGTTCTTGATACCAATAGAGAACAATTTTAATTGTGGCTTTTCTTTATTAGGAATTTGACTAGATTAGAGGGAAACAAAAATGTTGCCTTGTGGACTAAAGATAATTGAATCAATTATATTTGCCTTTGCCCCTTGTTGCCTTTGTTGCTTGCTCAAATGGATCAATGTTGCCTTCTTATCCTTGCTGCCTAATTGCCTCTAGATGATCCAAATTATCCCAAGATGATCCATGATCCATTGTTGCCTTAGATTAAATTCCCTCTAATCACCACTTGGTATTAGGACATGTTCCTAATATCCAGTAATCGAGTTCCAACAGCAAATTGTCTCACCCTTGTGGTGAAGGCAAACATTTTAATTAACAAATATTTATTTTGTTTTGGTTTATTTTTAGATGAACCTCAATTGCCTCATGTATACAAAAAGAATTTGGAAACAAGAGTGATCAAGTCTTGTGTCCAAACTACTTTCTATATAACACCAAGCTTTTGAATTTCACACAATTTCTAGAGGATTTGATAAGAATAGGTACTTGATATGTGAATCCTTCTCCAACTCCACTTGGTTGCTTCTCTTTCTTTCTCTCTCTTGTTTTCTTTGTCTTGCGGGAATGAATTTGAAAAGATTGGAGGATAAGATGATCAAGATAATGATGAGAAGATCAAGATTTAGTTTACCCTTTATTCATTTGTAATTTTCCTTTTTATTTGGATGAGATATGTACTTATTCGATTAAAGTTGTAATATCCATTTATTCTTTCAATTTCATCTTGTTAGGTTTGATCTAATGTCCAATTCCATTTGTTGTAAGTACATTACTTTGGACATTTGGATTACTAATGTTGTATTTGAGATGAATGTAATATGAGACGATAAAGTGTGTGTAAGATAAGATGATGACTTTCAATGAGGAATTGATTCTTATGTGATGATATTTGTGTAAATGATGTATTGAGATGATAGTAGATATAGATTGATGTTGTATGATGAAATGTTCAATTGATTTGAATTATAACTTGTCATTTTATCCAATTGTGTTTGAAGTGTTGAGGATTAAGAATAGGTTATGTCCAAATTTTGATTGCCTCGACTAAAGATCCAACTTCCTAAATACTTGTCATAAAGATCATGTCGAAGTTTATAGCACTCAACAAGATGATCTAGACCTAAACTCATCGAGTCGAGAGAAACATCGATCACTTTGCATCATTTAATTTAACGCGCCAAAATTTCCCGTATTTTCAGATGCATGCTATGCAAATGCACAAATCATATTTCTATCCTTCCGACTCTCTAAACTGTGGGGTGTTACACTAGCTACATGCATGATTCCATCTTTGGTTGGATCCCAAGCTCTACCTTAGCTCACCAATGCATATAGATAGGCCTATTTGTGGGAAGCCTGGCCCGGGTCACACCTTTGGGCCAGGCTCAAGCCTGAATTTATAATTTAAGCATTGGATCGTGCTAGGCTCGAGATTAGGTTTTAGGCGAAATGTCAGAGAGGGTCGGCCCGATCATCCATTTTTCTCTATTTGGACCAGATTAGAGCCTCAAAAAAAAAATTTAGGTCAGGCCAGGCCTGCATTTCATATCCGGGTTTTTCACTACGCCCTGGCCCAGAATATGGGATCCCCTATGTAAGAGTATCTCCAACAGCGTGAAAATAGTGTTTTAGCGCGTTGGTCGCCTGTTTTGTTTCAGCAGACGCGCTATAATTTAGCTCGCCGCTGTCACGCTTCACCAGGCGCGGTAGAATGCAGCGCGCACGAGCAGCCGGCGCTAGGCAAATATGCAACCAATATGAAACAAATGATGATTTCAAACATAAAATAAATACAAAATCATGACTTGAGCAACATAGAATAGTTCAAATTCACCAAAGCACAAGCAAGTTCATGACAACAAAGTTCACACAAACAAATGAAACATCAACAATCGTGCCCCATCATTTTCCTCTTCATTTTGTTCCTCCTCCTCTTCATCTTCATCGTCCGCATCATCGTCAAGCGCCCCATCATCCTCCTCAACTCAGACGGTGTTCCCACTATCTCTAAATGCACCATCCGAAGGCACGGGAGGCACACCGGAAGCACTGCCTCCACCCATAGATGCTCCCATGTCACCCGGAGGTGTACTCATCCCTCCCATGCCTCCATATGCTCCCATGTCACTCGGAGGTGCCCTCATCCCTCCCATGCCTCCATATGCTCCCATGCCAACCGGAGATGCACTCATCCCTCCCATGGCGCCCATGCCTCCGTATGCTCCCATGCCTCCAACGCCTCCCATGCCTCCAATGCCTCCCGTAGGTGCTCCCTTGCCTCCCATGAGAGACCCAAAACTCATGTCGCCCATGGCTCCCATCCCTCCCATGCTTGTTCCCATGCATCCAAAGCCACCTGTTGTAGCTCCCATGCCTCCAATGGTAGCACCAACTCCTCCCATGCTTCACATGCCCATCATTTTTTTTTGGATCAAGAGTTGATCACGGCATAGGTTGAGGTACTCCTTTTGCCTATCGTCGAAGTGTGATGTGTCCATGAAGAAGAGGTACTTCTCATATTCCATAATCCTAGCTTGCTCCTCCATTTGCAATTTCTTCTCCTCCAATGCCACCCTCCTCTCCTCCGTCGCCACCTTTCTTGCTTAGGTCACCGCCTCTTGGGTCCTAGCCACCCTCCTCTCCTCTTGAGATTATTTTCATGCTTTCACCATTTGCTCCATAGCATTCTTTAGCTCATCACCATCTCCTCCTTTCTTCTTCTTCTCTTTTGCTTGTTTAGCTCCCGTTGGTCTTCTTGGCTTGGAGTAGGCAACCGAGTTTGATCACCGCATCAATAGTTGGAAAGTTTGCTATGTCTAAGCCATCACGCTTCTTCCATTTTTCTTCATCCTTCAACACCTCGTAGCAATGGGTCAACACAAATGCTTTCCCTTTCTTAACCTTGCCTTTCTTGGTCTTCTTCTCCTCTCCACGAAACAAGTTTTGTGCAATATTGAGATACACATAGAAGAGAACAAGTTATAGAACACAAAATAGAAGAGAGCAATGAAGTTGTCACACAAAGAAAAGCCACTTACCCTATCTATATCATTTGTGCCACTTGGGTTTAGGGAGTCAACCGCCGACATTGCCGCCAACCACTTTTGACAATCGGTGTTTATCAACGACCACCGGGACCGAAGAGATCTATTGCTACGCTCAATTCCACTCTTATTACGTGTGTCAAAGTACACCTTCATCCTATCCCAATATGTATTGAAAGTTTGGGCCGTCACAACGGCGCATCCAAAGAAACATTCAACCATGCATTGCATAGCAAAATGTCTTCTTGCACGGTGTAGTTGCCCGACCTTCCTTTTGGTACATCCACCAAACCCTCACCCTCCTCATCCATGTCTTCATATTCATGATCATTTTTCATGTATTTCATTGGTTTGAGACCAATGGGAACTATGGGAGCCAGCACCCCTAGTTGTCAAATATGCATCATCATTGAAACTATAAGGTTGGAGAAGATAACTAATCAAGCTATACACCTATACACATTTGTTAATAAAGAACAACAAAAAAGAAAAACAAATTATACCTTGTGTGCATTTGATCAAACACCATGTGCGCATCGACTCCGGCGCAACAAAATGTGAGGATTCCGGCGCTTCGGGTGGCGGAGGCGGGGGCGGCACAGGCGCGACTTGTGGCGCTGCCGGAGGCTTCCTCACGCGCTTCGCAGCGGCGTCCACCTTCTTCCCCTTCGCCGTCACCGTCGCCGCCACCAACGAAATTCGCCCGGGACGCCATGAAGAGGCCGCGCGCGAGACCCATGGACGGAGTTAGTGCGGCGCCGGCGGCGGAGGTGGTCAATCCCGCACTAGGGTTTGCGGCGGCGCTGGCGGCCGAGGGGTCACGGATGTAGGGAGGGGTCGGGGGAATGTCGGAGCGGCCGTCCATCGCCGGAATTTTGTCGGCGGCGGCGTGGGAGGGGCGAAGGCGGGGCGAGGGCGGGAGCGGCGGGAGATTTCAGGTGGCAGCTGGTCTCTCGCGCACGTTTTTCCTTTGGTCCCGCGCGCTGGACTGCATGCCCCAAATACGCCGCGGAGAGTCCCGCTTCGTCCAGCGTGCTGGACGCTTTTTAGCGCGCGGGGTTATGCCGCGGCCGCTGGAGCACTGCTTTCGGCCGCGCGCGCTAAATTAACGGTTTATTCCGCGCGCGGCTTATTAAGCGCCGCTATTGGAGATGCTCTAATGCCTTCTGCGAGCTGGAAGGTTCGGCTCGCCCGCACTGGATTCCTCCCACGGGGAAGCCCATTTAGTAAAAAAGCCCATTTGATGAGGGCATCGTCGGCATCGTGTTGGTTGGTTGACACGATAGGACATATTTAAATGATATGTAAAAGTCTAAGGTAGTGTTAACTAGACCTGCGTGCCAAATCTAAGGCCGAACCCGCCATGGGTCGGTTTGTATCCGGTTCGAGTCCAACTAGGTTTAGGAGTCCAATAGGTTTCGGTTTGGGCCTGTCCAACCGACTAGGTGTTGGCCTCCTATATAAAGGAGCCATCGGCTAGGGTTTTAGGGGAGTTAAAAAATATGTAGAACTTGAAGTTCAAGGTTGCCTCCGTCCCAAGGGACCGGCGTGTATGACGACGTCTCGGACGTTCGTCTAGTTATCCAATAAATTGAGGCACGAAGGGTCTTGAGTCTGTCAAGAATTATAGTGCGTTTGCGAGAAGGTCCTTGAATCTGTCAAGGGTTGTCGAGCTTGGCGTGAGGCGTGGTGTTCATCACCTCGTTGCTCGCCGTGGGATTCGTTCTCTCGTTCTTCAGGTTGTGGGGATTGCTCCCGTGATTGTAAGAATAGTTATCCGGTTGTTCTTGCGGTGAAAGATCGGTCAAACATCTATATCATCTGGTATCAGAGCGCCAGGTTGATCACCGCGTGGGAGTTCGTCCAGTTGAGATCGATCTGCAGGTCCGTAAGGGTTGGAAGATTTTTTGGCTGGAATTGTTGGTGGAAGTCAGCGAGTTGGCACGTTTGTTGCATCTCAGCGAGGCGGAGTTGGCAAGGAAGATCGAAGGCCGTGGTCGTTTCCAATCCCGACGAGATCAGTTGAACACGGATCGTTACAGTCTTGCTTCGTGGTATCCAGCAGCATATGTGGAGAGCAGATCCGATCGAAAAAAAAAATCAGAAAGGAAAGGAGCAATTATTTCCGTCCGGAGCGTCGGATCAGATCGCTTGGTTTGTTTTCCGTCGATCTCGCCGAGACAATCTCGTATCTAGCGTATCGCTTGGCTGAAGTTATTCGAAAAAGGAAAGTTTGTTTCCGCGTAGGGAAGTGCAAAATTCGAGTCTGCAATCAGAATTCTACGAGAGGTGCGTCCAGATCGTATTGTTCGTGGACTCTTGGTGCAGATTGGATTGATACGTTAAAGTGGAAGGAAACAGAAAAGGAAAGAGGAAAGAGGAGATGTCGGATTAAATCTGTTCCAAATTTTGTGGAATTAATTCTGGAAAGAAAAGGAAACAAATTGGCTGTAGATCCGAAATTTGTGATATTTTGGCTACGTGCAGGAAAGAAAAGGAAAGTGGAGATTGAGTCGGTACACTTACGTGAATATTTTCCGATGTGTTATTGGTGCAACTTTGCACGAGGCAGGAACGGAGGATTAAAGGGCACGTGCCCATATTAGACATTCGTGAGCACGGATGAAAATTGCTAATTACGTCATGCATGCGCCATGCATGCAGCCAGCGCGTGGAATTCCTTTTTCGTTTTCAAACTTTAAAATGTTTTATCTCTTAAACCGTAATTCCAAATCGACATCCGTTTTCACGATTGAATTTGTTGCGACGAGATCTTCAAAACTAAATCTCATCTTAATATATTTTGACAACTTTTTTCTCATCCTAATTGCCAGATTATGCTCACTTGGTCACCGGGTATTGTCAAGTTGGTTACCCGGTTAAAATCAAATGGTTGCCTGGCTTTTAAAACTGCGGTACTCACCCATATAATACTTCCGTGACGATAATCCAATATTTATTTGTCTAGATTGGATCAAATAGTCACTTTCTGAATATATAGATCGTGATTATGACAAAAAAAATGTAAAAATGACGGGTAACTATGAATTATTTGGGTGGTAACCGTTAACTAGCAATATGGTAACTAAGGAGAGGGCCGTTTTGGCTCCCAGGAGCATATGCTCCCGGTATTTTTTAAAAAAAATCAAAATTTGAAAACTTATCAAAAAAATCTGAAAAAAATCATGCACATACCTGACCATGGTACGTACCACTGTATTTATTTTCGCGCCGAAATGACATCGTACGCGACCTGTACAGAAATGACAAATTTCCTGTCAGAAAATGAGATTCAAAATTTGAATTTCTGACAGGAAATTTGTCATTTTTGTACAGGGCGTGTACGATGTCATTTCGGCGCGAAAAAAAATACGGTGATGCGTAACATGGTCAGGTATGTGCATGATTTTTTTCAGATTTTTTTGATGAGTTTTCAAATTTTGAATTGTTTTTGAAAATACCGGGAGCATGTGCCAAAGCGAATTTCCCGTAACTAAGTTAATATAGCCTGGCAACCGACGATGAAAAAAAAAAGTTTGTCAGAACATATTAAGATGGGATCTTGTTTTAAAGTACTCGCCGAGACAAACCCGACCGTGCAAACGGATATTCAATTGGATTTTTGGTTTGAGAGATAATTTATTTTGAATTTCCGGTTACGAAAAGATTCTCCCAGATGGACCGTGCATGCATGCATGTAATTAAGGATCTGTTTTGTTGATATGATCGGAGATAGACGGTGCATGCATGCATGTAATTAAGACTCTCGCAGCGCCGTATGAGATAGGAATCTGGGGCACGTCCCCTAGATAGATTATCCGAGGATTAAAAAGGAAGGAAGCATAAAAAGAAAAGCAGAGATCTCGGACTGAATTTGTTCCGACTATTGTGGGATTAATTCTGCACAGAAAAGGAAGGTTCCGTTAATTCAGATCGGAATAAAAGGAAAAAAATAGACAGGTTCGGAACAGAACAGAGAGGGAAGAGTAAAATTCATCAACGGTCATTGTACTTGTCTTGCAAGCTCGCCGTGGTCACCGTACCACAATGTACGCTCAATACGGTCACCGAATACGTTCCAGTGTTGCAGCCACGGTCACCGGAGCCCGTAGCCGTGCGTATTTGTCCCCTCAAAAAAAAAAAAGCCGTGCGTATTTGCCGACCTGGCACTTGGTTGACAAGTCTAACTGAGGTGAGTTTTGTTGTAAAAAAGGCATCTGACTAAAAGCAATTTGGTAGGTGTCCCGGTCCCACCTGGCAGCCCCTCTTCTACCTACCTCCCTCTCCCTCCGAGTCGGAGCGAACAACGGCTGGTGCGGGTGGCCGGTGATGCACGGCTGGCGGGGAGCGCCGCCGGTGTTGCACGGGATAGGGACGGGAATAGTAGCTGGTGGGGATGCTCCCATTGGCGGCGGCGGCGCGCCGGGGCAGGAGTAGGGGAAACTGGGCGGCGGAAGACCGGTGCAGGAGCAGCGGAGAGAGAAGGGGATGGGCGGCACGGCGACGCATGGGCGCTCGTCCAGGAGCGCGTCGACGGCACCCGTCGCCGGCGGATAGGTCCCGGGGTCGGTCTCTCGATCTGGTCGGGCAGCCCGTCGGCCGTGACGACGCTGCTCTGGCTCAGCGACGGCTTCATCTTCACGCCGGCGTCCGTCGCTGCCGCGACGTCCATGTAGCCGTGCTGGGCACTGGTTCGTCCTCTTGCCCTCGTGCTCCGTGCGTCGGGAAAGCTCCCGCTACCTTGCGCGTGTTATGGCAACGCCGAGCATGCCATTCCCCTCGACAAGGAGCTCGCTCGCGCCACCAGCTCTAATCCGCCATCAGAGCAGCTCGGCTCGGCCCTGCCCGGACGACGGCGCGCAGACGGCTAGGCCGACCTGCGGTTCTCAAAGCCTACGGCCGCGGGGCCGGGGATCCGCACCTTCGCGTGCACGCGCTCAAGGTCGGGCTCGTCGACACGCACCCTCTCGTGCCCGGGTTCCTCGATTGCGTTGCTGCGGCTGTGCGAGAACACCAGCGGCGTGGACGTGGGCACAGGTGCGTCGAAGTGGGCGTCGGCGCCGCTCACGCACACGGTGGCCATGGCGCGTCGCTTCCTGGCACATCCCTGCTCCTACGCGTCCTTGGAAGCAGCGGCGCCACCGAGCTGAGCTGCATGTGTGATCATGAGCTCGACGGCGCAGGAGGCCTTCCTCTGTCCTGGCCGTCGAGCCGCGCGGCTGGCGGGGAGAGAGGCTTCCGCGGTGGTGGACTGGTGGGGATCGAGGCCTGCTGCCTGGAGCGCGATAGCGACGACCTTGGTGACGCCGGGTGGATCTCGACGGCGTGGCGCGTCGCCTGGTGAGAAGCCTTCCGCGGAGGCGACGAAGCGGAGCACCTTCGTGTTTCGTCCACGGCGACGCCAGCGGCGAAAGGGAGCTCTGTGGCTGTACGTGCGTGGGGATTCGGGGGTCTTTTGTGCAACCATTTGCACAGCTGGCTAATCATGGAATGACAGATGGGTCCATGCAGCGCCACACTGGCAAATACAATGCTCTACAGCAAGCGGTGACCGTCGTTGCAACACTGGGACGTATTCAATGACCGTATTGAGCGTACATTGCGGTATGGTGACCACGGCGAGCTCGCGAGACAAGTACGATGACCGCTGATGGATTTTACTCGACAAGGAAAGTGTAGATTTGATACGGATCAGGCTGTTATTTCCCATTTTCCATTGGGGGCATCACGTGGTGTTGTTCAGATTTACTAGTACCGATTGGATTTGATACGATACGCGAGGAAAAAAAAAGGAATATACAGATTGGTTTCAGTTTTGCTTGGCGTGGTGTCCAAGGAGCTGATTGGTTCAGCTTGTGTATTTTTTGCCAAATCTGGCCCTTTTGCCGAACTAATGACGTATCTGGCCGCTCCTGGGAACTAATTGCAAATCTGGCCCCTGAGGTCGGCGCCAACACAAATGGAGCCGAACTTGTGCAGTTCGGCGCCAACCAAAATTTGCAAATCTGGCCCATGAGGTCAGCGCCAACGCAAATGGAGCCGACCTTGTGTAGGTCGGCTCCATTTGCGTTGGCGCCGACCTCGGGGGGCCAGATTTGCAATTAATTCCCGGGAGCGGCCAGATACGTCATTAGTTCGGCAAAAGGGCCAGATTAGGCAAAAAATACTCAGCTTGTACATACAACAAAATTGTGGCATCGGTCAGGGTGGTCACATTATAGCGATGGGAAAGAAAGTACAGTAAAATAGACACTCGTTTAGTTGCAAACGGAGGTGCACTCGGTTCATTTGGATCCATAGCATGCAGGAATTGTCCTGTTCGTTTTGGATGGTGCACTCGGTTGACCTCAACAATTTCAGATTGCATCCGGAAGCGTATTCAGCTTATTTAGACCCTTTGTGTGCAGTAATTTGTCCTGTTATGTTTGGGGTGATTTGCATGGTGCGTTTGCATGTTGCAGTCCGAAAGTTTTGTGTCTCAATTAGGTTGGTGGTGCCAAACATGGAGGGCGCCAAGAACAAGTCTAGCTAGCCGAGAGGGAGGATGTGGTGTGGCAGGCCGGCGAAGACTTGAGGATGGAGAAGAAGCATGGCAGTGTTGCATATTTGATGCCACAAGCGCTGGAGAAGACCTTCCGTCGTTAAGGACAACGCCTCTCTAAGAAGGGGATGATGATGAGGGCATCGTCGGCATCGTGTTGGTTGATTGACACGATAGGACATATTTAAATGATATGTAAAAGTCTAAGGTAGTGTTAACTAGGCCTGCGTGCCAAATCTAAGGCCGAACCCGCCATGGGTCGGTTTGTATCCGGTTCGAGTCCAACTAGGTTTAAGAGTCCAATAGGTTTCGGTTTGGGCATGTCCAACCGACTAGGTGTTGGCCTCCTATATAAAGGAGCCAGCGGCTAGGGTTTTAGGGGAGTTGAAAAATATGTAGAACTTGAAGTTCAAGGTTGCCTCCGTCCCAAGGGATCGGTGTGGCACCCCGACCCGACTGCTATACACTGATGTTGTGTGTCACTGGTTAAGTGATACAACCGGAGATTACGGGTTTACCAATCCTCGGCCAAAACCTTTGGCAGGCGTTGCTCGGAATGGATCATCGGCAATGCAACACCCCAATTGAGGCCTTAACACAGGCACAACCCTCAATGCATAATAGAGATATCAAGACTTGTGAAACAACTGGCACATCACAGACTCTACAACACAAATCATTATAGTTCAACTCTTATAATAGAAAAAGATAGCAAATTACAACCAGAAGTCACAGACCCAACATTACAACCTGCGGAAGCAAAATAGGTTGTTCTAAACAACAATAACCAAATTATGGCCTAAGAGGCCTACAGATAAACATTCAAGCGCCGGCTGATCCGGGATGTCCCAAGCTGCCACCTGGGAACCCCAGACTACTCGTCAACGTCCACAAAGAACCCACCTTCGAGGTCGGTGAAGTCCTCCTCTGAAACAAAACAAATGACATTGAGTTCGACGAACTCGCAAGATTATATATAGAGCTTTAGCTCGATGAGGCTTTCAAAGTTTTATGGCTGTTTTGCATAAAGCTGATTTTATTTATAAAACATAACTCCATGGCATCGACTAATCAGAATATTTTCAAAAGGGGTGAGAAATAACTCTTTCTTCTGATCACCTTTCTCATCATCAACCACTGTACCTGTTCTACACAGGCACCCCCTCGAATCACCCTCGAGGAAGTCAACCTTACATTCTTGAGTAGTACCTTTAGTACTCAGTTTTTAATCATTCCGTTCAAGTTATTCTATGGTCTTATCGTCCTTTACCAAGTTGTCTGTAACCGTGGACACGGCTTTTCGAAAAGATTTAACCCTGCAGGGGTGCACTGTGTTTACCTTCGGTACCGCCCGGCCCATTGCCTACGATTAGCTCTCTTCCGAGGAAAGCCGGCTGAGTGGGAACGGCTACAACCTTTACCTTGTTAAAGACTAACCCAGGATCATCAGTGAGGACGGGACAGGTTCAGTGCCTCCAACACCCTGCCCCGTGGCCACTCATTTTTCCTAACACCACCATCCTCATCTCTGTCTTGGCCACCATCTCAACGCACGCGCAAAAGGAAGCCCGAACTTCCCTGGCTAGTCCCGCCCAAGTTAGTCGGTCGACGAGGGCTCCATATACCCCACCGAATGGAAGCGCGCTCATTCTTGGTTCAAGAGGTAAAGAACTCGCACCTAGGCGGCGAGAGCGGGACAAAACACCACCAAACCATAGTGGCCTCTCATCCCCACCTTTAAGCATTTTATTACCTGTCACCACAATTCCTCCACCATCATCCGAACATTTCAACATTTGTTTCCAACATGAAGTATCCATCGGACGAATAAACATTTAACTAAGCATGGCTAAGCATCAACATAGCATAGTTAAGTATCTCAGGCCAACAATACAATCCTAGTGATAATAGGAGGGAAACATGTAATGGCATCAGAAACTTAATGCAACTATGGGATACTCTAATCCAATAAAATTGACATTTGGAACCGCATGCAATATTATAGTGGAGAAAATATTTGCGGAAAATAGGATAAGACATGCTCAGAGGGGGGATTACGCTTGCCTTGTTGATACGGCTGGTAGTAGGAATCGTCGGGGTATTGCGGTGTAACCCCGGCTGCTTGATCTATCGAAGCATAACAACGGAGAACAATCAATCACCACACATGCTTAAACAGATGCAATGCACAAACACATGATGACATGGCAATTTAAATGCACCATAAAAGCTTTGAACGTGACCAACAAGTTAAATGGGGTCCCCATTATATTTATTGCATTATTTGGAATAAACCCCATATTTAAAATTAATGGAAATAGCCAATTTTGAAAAGTACACGACTGAAATATTGCCCAAAAATGCATGCAATGGATGTCACTAGATACCTCATAATTTTGTGAGCACTTTTGATATAAGGAACACATTTTTCTGAGGTCCCGATAAAAAGTTATTACATTTTCAATTTCCTCTTTTAAATTTATGCTTTTAACTAAGTTATTTTTTACAACGATAAAATTGATTCCTCGAATTTGAGAGAGAGGGATGGAACATGTGATTCATCGGAGTTCGAAGTCCCTAAAGGCGCGAGGGAGTAGCGGAAGGCATGCGCGAGAAGGGAAAACGAGAAAAGAATCGCGAGGAAAAAGAAACATTGTTAAACCGGCCTCCAGCCCGGTTGGGCCGGTTAGCAGGCCGGCCTGGTGACAGAGACATCCGGCCCACAGCCCGGTTTGGTCCGGCTCCAGGACCGGCCATGGGCCCGAGGGAACCGGCCCTCAGCCCGGTTAGGCTGGTTCCTCGATCGGTCGTGCGAGCGACGCGAGGGGAGCTACGGTGGGCAGCACGGCGACGATGGCTACGGCGGGGAGCACGAACCAGCGCGAGAGAGGAGAGGGGAAGGGGGCCAGCAAGGGCCAGGGGCTCACCATGAACACGGTGGGGAGGTCGGGGAGGCCGGAGGGAGGTTGTCGGCGGCGTATTCGCTCACGGCGGAGCTCGAGTGGCAGCGGCGATGTCGCGGATGGCGCGGTCGATTCTCGGCGTCTCGCTTCAATTCCTCTGGCGTAGAAGGAGAGGTGGACACAACGGAGGTGCTGGTGTTCCTCGATTTACCCGGGGGAGCTCCAATCAACGGCGACAGGCGACGTCCATGGCGGCTAGGTCGCGGGCTCGGGAGGAACAGAGAGGAAGGGGAAACGAGGAAAAATCGAGGGGAGGACAGAGTGGCTCGTGGGGATGCTCTCCTGGCAGTGAAGGCAGAGAGGAGGGGGCCCGGCGCGGTGTGCATGGCGACCATGGGTCGAGCTGGTGCGGTCGAGCTTGTCCTGTGGCTACAGGGAAGAAGAAGGCGACTTTGCAAATAACCGCTGGCCAAATTGTTTCCATCATCGTTTAGTCCTTTTCTATTTCTTTTAAAATTCCAGCAGCATTTCAGTGATTTTCTGGAGGCACTTAAACATTTTATTAAAATCTGAGAAAAATCAAGTAGCCTCCAAACAGGATGTGGAAACACCACAAAAATTGGGGTTGCCAAATAAAATGTTTTGGACAACATTTGTTCATAGAGATAAAATTAGGGCATTTCCTAAATTCCCAAGTTATAATCGTTTAGAATTTTTAGAGCAAGTTCCAAATAGTATTTTTGAACTCTTGGAACTTCCTTGACAAATATACAAGCTTCAAATAGTTTTTGCAACCATTTCTAGCATTTGTTTTGTAGATGTTGCCACACCATTTGTTTTAATCTTAACAATGTAAGGAGGATGCCATGATGCATGAGGAAATGCAAAAGCAAAAAATTTACTCAGGTTTTATGTTCTCGAACTTTGGGCTGTTATAATTCTACCCCCTTACAGGAATCTCGTCCCGAGATTCTAAGATTGCGGAAAGAAGTCGGGATACTCTTCATGAAGACTAGACTCTCTTTCCCAAGTTGCTTCTTCCTCGGAGTGATGAGACCATTGAACTTTGAATAACTTGGTAGTCTTGTTACGGGTCTTTCTTTCGGCTTCATCCAGGACGTGAATAGGATGCTCTCGATAAGTGAGATCTTCCTGGAGATCTAGCTCCTCATGATTGACCCCATGGATAGGATCCTTAAAACACCGGCGAAGTTGGGAGACATGAAACACATCATGTACATTTGGGAAGATGACCGGTAATTCCAATTGATACGAAAGATCTCCTCGCTTGGCCAGAACGGTGAAAGGGCCAACTTAGCGAGGGGCCAATTTCCCTTTGATACCAAAGCGGCGAACGCCACGAAGGGGAGAGACGTGGAGATAAGCTTTATCACCAATTTCATAGTGAATTTCCTGATGGTGCTTATCATAGTAGCTCTTCTGCCTCGACTGAGCAATCTTCAGATTCTCTCTTATGATTCTGACCTTCTCCTCAGCTTCATTGATCACATCCGGACCAAAGAGTGCTCTCTCTCCGGTCTCGGACCAATTTAGAGGAGTGCGGCATTTTCTTCCATATAGAACCTCGAATGGAGCCATGCCCAGACTAGCTTGATAGCTATTGTTGTAGGAGAACTCCGCAAAAGGGAGATACTTTTCCCAACCCTTGCCAAAAGAGATTACACATGCCCTAAGCATGTCTTCCAGAACTTGGTTTACCCTTTCGGTCTGACCATCAGTTTGAGGATGGTAGGCGGTGCTGAAGTTGAGACGGGACCCCATAGCAGTTTGGAAACTCTGCCAGAATTTGGATACAAAGATACTTCCACGGTCCGATATGATCCTCAGAGGGACCCCATGCAATGGAACAATACGAGCCAAATATAAGTCAGCAAGTTGACTTTCCCGTATATCATCACGGACTGGTAGGAAGTGAGCAACCTTGGACAGTCGATCAATCATTACCCAGATTGCATTGTTGCCCTTAGGGGATCGGGGAAACCCAGTGATGAAGTCCATGCCGATTTCATCCCATTTCCACTCGGGGACTGCGATAGGGCGAAGAGTGCCGGCAGGCCTTTGATGTTCAGCCTTTACCCGTTGACATGTGTCGCATTCAACAACATAGTTGGCAATTTCTTGTTTCATCCGAGTCCACCAGAATTGTGGTCGAAGGTCTTGGTACATTTTGGTACTACCGGGATGAATAGAGAGAGGGGATTCATGAACTTCTTGTAGGATCAGCTCCCTCAAATTCCGGTTCTTTGGCACTACCAAGCGGTCACCAAAATAAACAACCCCGGATTCATCTTTCGAGAAACATTTGGCCTTTCCGCTAGCAATGTTCTTCTTGATATTCAGGATACCCTCATCTAACATCTGAGCATCCTTAATCTGGTCTACAAGAGTAGATTTGATCTCCAGATTTGCAAGGTAGCTGGAGGGAACAATTTCCAGGTTCAAACGGGCGAACTCTTCATGAAGAGCAGGTTGGGCCTTCTCAATCATCAGATTGTTGCAATAAGACTTCCGACTTAGCGCGTCAGACACGATGTTTGCTTTGCCGGGTTGATAGTTCAGGCTCACATCATAGTCCTTGATTAACTCCAACCAACGCCTTTGCCTGAGATTTAAATCCGGCTGGGTGAAGAGGTACTTCAGACTCTTGTGATCCGAAAAATCTCGCAACGGTTACCAAACAGTATGGTCTCCATTGCTTCAAAGCATAGACCACAGCGGCAAGCTCTAGATCATGAGTAGGATAATTGTGCTCATGTGGCTTCAATTGGCGAGAAACATATGCCACCACATGGCCATCTTGCATTAGCACACAACCCAAGCCTTGCTTGTGTCCGGCAGGACAAGCATAGGAGCAGACGTGAGTTTGGCTTTCAGTGTTTTGAAGCTCTCTTCAGCTTCGGCCGTCCATATGAACTTTCTGTCCTTCTTGAGAAGGTCAGTCAGAGCCTTGGCTATCTTGGAGAAACCTTCGATGAATCGGCGGTAGTAACCTGCCAATCCGAGAAAGCTACGGATGTCCTTGACTGACATTGGAGTTTTCCAATCCAAAATGGACTGAATCTTGTCGGGAATGACAGCCACACCATTAGCGGATATCACATGACCAAGGAAGACAAGATTATCCAACCAGAACTCACACTTGGAGAACTTGGCATAGAGGCGGTGTTCTCGAAGTCGTGTCAGAACCAACCGAAGATGTTCGGCATGCTCTTCATCGGTTTTGGAATAAACGAGGATGTCATCGATGTAAATGACGACAAACTTGTCGAGATAATCCATGAAGATGGAGTTCATGAGCCTCATGAAAGTAGCTGGAGCATTGTGAGACCAAAGGACATGACGGTATACTCATATGAGCCATAGCGAGTAACAAATGCCGTCTTTGGAATATCCTCCTTTCTGATCTTTATCTGATGGTACCTGACCTCAGATCCATCTTGGAGAATACTGTTGCACCAGCTAACTGATCCAACAGATCATTGATGCGAGGAATAGGATACTTGTTCTTGATTGTCACCGCATTCAACGGTCTATAGTCAGAGACTAGACGAGGCACGGTAGAATCTCTCTTCTTGACAAAGAGTACCGGACAACCCCAAGGTGAACTGCTAGGCTGGATGAAATCCTTCGCTAACAGCTGATCAATTTGCTCTTTCAACAGAGCCAACTCTTCCACCGGCATACGGTAGGGCTTCTTGGAAATTGGAGCGGTACCGGGAAGTAGATCTATGACAAACTCCACACTTCGATCAGGTGGCATGCCAGGCAATTCTTCCGGGAACACATCCGGGAAGTCACACACCACGTGTATGTCCTGGATTTCAGGAGGGATTCGCCTTCCATAAAGCAAAGGAGGATCTCGGGTGAGTTGGGAATGACTGAAGATGGAGGTCTTGACAGTGCAGACCAATACTCAACAGTGTCGCCGAAGAAGTGGTCACGGTGACGGTCTTGGCAGCACAGTCGAGATTAGCCTGGTATTTTACTAACCAGTCCATGCCCAGTATGACATCAATGCCACTTGACCTCAGAGCTACCAAAGCAAAGGAAAGGAGAGTAACATATGGTAATCTGGACTTCAGGAGTAACCCCATCGGTTTGCCATTTGGAGCCAGGAGTGGAGATCACCAAGGGACGTCTCATTTTCTCGAACGGTATTTTGTGGTCTTTTGCAAAAGCTATGGATATGAATGAATGCGATGCTCCAGAGTCAAACAAAACTGTAGCAAGATTGTTGTTGATTCGTAGCTCACCCATGAGGACGCCGGGGTCCTCTTCAGCTTGCTCAGCAGAGACGTGGTTCAGGCGACCACGCACAATAGGTCCAGCCTTGCCAGCTGGTGTGGCAGGGGCTCGTGCAGGTGTCCCTGAAATAGGTGCCTTCTGGGGGCACTCCCCACAGGTGTAGCAGGTGAGTCCAGGTGGAGCAGGTAGCTAGGACGATACCCACTCCGCTCGCCCCAAGGTCGAAGTAGTGGGGCGCGGCGGTGGTGGCCTGTATCCTGCGGCTCTCGGCATGAATGGAGCACGCGGCACAGCGCTGTAGGGAACAAACACCCTGCGCTTCTTGCTCTCAGAACCCGAGGAACTCTGGTGGTCCCCGTGTGTTGGCCTCTTGGAAGCCTCAAGTTCCTTCCTTCCTGCTCAAGAGTAAGAGCCTGGTTGAACAGCTCCTGGTAGGTCTGGAACTTGAAGGGCAGCAACTCATAGCGGAGCTGCGGCGCAAGACCCTTGCGGAACAGCTCTTGCTTGTCAGCATCAGTGGTCACGTCCCTTGGGGCGTAACGAGAAAGATGGTTGAATTCACAACCATAAGTGCGGAGGTCCATACGTCCCTGTTGCAAATCCAGGAACTCCCTCCTCTTCAATCCATGATCGGCTGAGGGATGTAAGCCGCACGGAAGGCAGTGCGGAAATCGCCCAAGTGAAGACATGGTTGGCCGGGAACAATGCCACATGGCTTTCCCACCAACAGCCAGCCGCACCAACCAAGAGGTAGGTGGCGAAGTTGACTTGTTCAGCCACTGGGACATGCAGCGCGGAGAACTTGCGCTCCAGAGCGCGAAGCCAATCATCAGCTTCCAGTGGCTCTTTAGCATCAGCAAAGGTGGGTGGCTGCGAGCGCAGGAACTCAGTGAGAGTGTTGCAGTTATTCCTCTGTGCATTCTGCTGCACCAACTGCTCAAGCAGTCGCTCATTGCGCCCACGGTTTCCTCAATGGCCATCAAGACCTGAGCCATCGAGGGTGGTGGTGGTGGTTCCTCATCATTGTTGTGGTTACCACGGCCTCCTCGAGCCATTCTGGAGAATTTACAATGACACAGTTAGTATCTTCCTCCGAATGGTTGAAACAATAGCATTAGCGTCTACTCAAGTACACAGACTAGGGACGATAATACATTGTGTAACAATAACAAGGGATCAACAAGATAGAACTTGGGTCAAAGATCAGCATCATGTACTACTAGCGTGGGATTCAAATAGTTAAGAAACCACGTGATTCAACACACTCTAGTTGGCACAATCCGGGACCTTATGTTCAAGTCCTTGGGTTAAAACCCACGAACGGAGGATGATCACTTATTTGTTGGGTAACAGTGTTCAAACATCTGAGTTGATTTGGATTGCAACGCAGCGGGAGCAACTGGACACATAACACTAAAGGTAGAACCCACCCACGTGATACTAATATTTTGAAGTAACAGGTGAGAAGTAAAACCTTTAACTCAAATCGAGGTAAGATTGCTCCGAGATTAGAATGTAACTAGATAAGGAGTAAAAAGAATCCTAAGATGGTTTTCACAACTCATTTTTAGGTTAAAAATATTTCACAAACACTAGACTCAACGTCGACCAGTAGAAGGGTTTCCTACAGGCAGTACTGCTCTGATACCAACTTGTGGCGCCCCGACCCGACTGCTATACACTGATGCTGTGTGTCACCGGTTAAGCGATACAACCGGAGGTTACGGGTTTACCAATCCCCGGCCAAAACCTTTGGCAGGCGTTGCTCGGAATGGATCATCGGCAACGCAACACCCCGATTGATGCCTTAACACAGGCACAACCCTCAATGCATAATAGAGAGATCAAGACTTGTGGAACAACTGGCACATCACAGACTCTACGACACAAATCATTATAGTTCAACTCTTATAATAGAGAAAGATAGCAAATTACAACCAGAGGTCACAGACCCAACATTACAACATGCGGAAGCGAAATAGGTTGTTCTAAACAACAAGAACCAAATTATGGCCTAAGAGGCCTACAGATAAACATTCAAGCGCCAGCTGTTCCGGGATGTCCCAAGCTGCCACCTGGGAACCCCAGACTACTCGTCGACGTCCACAAAGAACCCACCT
The DNA here is from genome assembly GCA_947311845.1 of Poa pratensis. NCBI lineage: Eukaryota > Viridiplantae > Streptophyta > Magnoliopsida > Poales > Poaceae > Poa > Poa pratensis. The sequence continues at coordinate 27,870,058 of CAMZMU010000116.1, read as the reverse complement.
TCGAGGTCGGTGAAGTCCTCCTCTGAAACAAAACAAACGACGTTGAGTTCGACGAACTCGCAAGATTATATATAGAGCTTTAGCTCGATGAGGCTTTCAAAGTTTTATGGCTGTTTTGCATAAAGCTGATTTTATTTATAAAACATAACTCCATGGCATCGACTAATCAGAATATTTTCAAAAGGGTGAAAGTAACTCTTTCTTCTGATCACCTTTCTCATCAACCACTGTACCTGTTCTACACATGCACCCCCCGAATCACCCTCGAGGAAGTCAACCTTGCATTCTTGAGTAGTACCTTTAGTACTCAGTTTTTAATCATTCCGTTCAAGTTATTCTATGGTCTTATCGTCCTTTCCCAAGTTGTCCGTAACCGTGGACACGGCTTTTCGAAAAGATTTAACCCTGCAGGGGTGCACTGTGTTTACCTTCGGTACCGCCCGGCCATTGCCTACGATTAGCTCTCTTCCGGGGAAAGCCGGCTGAGTGGGAACGGTTACAACCTTTACCTTGTTAAAGACTAACCCAGGATCATCAGTGAGGACGGGACAGGTTCAGTGCCTCCAACACCCTGCCCCTGGCCACTCATTTTTTCCTAACACCACCATCCTCATCTCTGTCTTGGCCACCATCTCAACACACGCGCAAATGGAAGCCGAACTAGAGGACCCTGGCTAGTCCCGCCCAGTTAGTCGGTCGACGAGGGCTCCATATACCCCCACCGAATGGAAGCGCGCTCATTCTTGGTTCAAGAGGTAAAGAACTCGCACCTAGGTGGCGAGAGCGAGACAAAACACCACCAACCATAGTGGCCTCTCATCCCCACCTTTAAGCATTTTATTACCTGTCACTACAATTCCTCCACCATCATCCGAACATTTCAACATTTGTTTCCAACATGAAGTATCCATCGGACGAATAAACATTTAACTAAGCATGACTAAGCATCAACATAGCATAGTTAAGTATCTCAGACCAACAATACAATCCTATGGATAATAGGAGGGAAACAGGTAATGGCATTGGAAACTTAATGCAACTATGGGATACTCTAATCCAATAAAATTGACATTTGGAACCGCATGCAATATTATAGTGGAGAAAATATTTGCGTAAAATAGGATAAGACATGCTCAGAGGGGAATTACGCTTGCCTTGTTGATACGGCTGGTTGTAGGAATCGTCGGGGTATTGCGGTGTAACCCCGGCTGCTTGATGTATCGAAGCATAACAACGGAGAACAATCAATCACCACACATGCTTAAACAGATGCAATGCGCAAACACATGATGACATGGCAATTTAAATGCACCATAAAAGCTTTGAACATGACCAACAAGTTAAATGGGGTCCCCATTATATTTATTGCATTATTTGGAATAAACCCCATATTTAAACTTAATGGAAATAGCCAACTTTGAAAAGTACGGGACTGAATATTGCCCAACTTAATGGATGTCACTGGATACCTCATAATTTTGTGAGCACTTTTGATATAAGGAACACAATTTTCTGAGGTCCCGATAAAAAGTTATTACATTTTCAATTTCCTCTTATAATTTATGCTTTTAACTAAGTTATTTTTTACAACGATAAAATTGATTCCTCGAATTCGAGAGAGAGGGATGGAACATGTGATTCATCGGAGTTTGAGGTCCCTAAAGGCGCGAGGGAGTAGCGGAAGGCATGCGCGAGAAGGGAAAACGAGAAAAGAATCGTGAGGAAAAAGAAACACTGTTAAACCGGCCTCCGGCCCGGTTGGGCTGGTTAGCAGGCCGGCCTGGCGACAGAGACATCCGGCCCACAGCCCGGTTTGGTCCGGCTCCAGGACCGGCCATGGGCCCAAGGGAACCAGCCCTCAGCCCGGTTAGGCCGGTTCCTCGACCGGTCGTGCGAGCGAGGCGAGGGGAGCTACGGTGGGAAGCACGGCGACGATGGCTACGGCGGGGAGCACGAACCAGCGTGAGAGGGGAGAGGGGAAGGGGGCCAGCAAGGGCCAGGGGCTCACCACGAACACGGTGGGGAGGTCGGGGAGGCCGGAGGGAGGTCGTCGGCGGCGTATTCGCTCACGGCGAAGCTCGAGCGGCAGCGGCGATGTCGCGGATGGCGCGGTCGATTCTCGGCGTCTCGCTTCAATTCCTCTGGCGTAGAAGGAGAGGTGGACGCGGCAGAGGTGCTGGTGTTCCTCTATATACCCGGGGGAGCTCCAATCAACGGCGACAGGCGGCATCCATTGCGGCTAGGTCGCAGGCTCGGGAGGAACAGAGAGGAAGGGGAAACGGGGAAAATCGAGGGGAGGGCAGAGCGGCTCGTGGGGATGCTCTCCTAGCAGTGAAGGCAGAGAGGAGGGGGCCCGGCGCGGCGTGCACGGTGACCACGGGTCAAGCTGGTGCGGTCGAGCTTGTCCTGTGGCTACAGGGAAGAAGAAGGCGACTTTGCAAATAACCCCCTGGCCAAATTGTTTCCATCACCGTTTAGTCCTTTTCTATTTCTTTTAAAATTCCAGCAGCATTTCAGTGATTTTCTGGAGGCCCTTAAACATTTTATTAAAATCCGAGAAAAATCAAGTAGCCTCCAAATAGCATGTGGAAACACCACAAAAATTGGGGTTGCCAAATAAAATGTTTTGGACAACATTTGTTCATAGAGATAAAATTAGGGCATTTCCTAAATTCCCAAGTTATAATCGTTTAGAATTTTTAGAGCATGTTCCAAATAGTATTTTTGAACTCTTGGAACTTCCTTGACAAATATACAAGCTTCAAATAGTTTTTACTTGTCACAAACTTCCTCAAGTCATTGAAAAGATTTGCAACCATTTCTAGCATTTGTTTTGTAGATGTTGCCACACCATTTGTTTTAATCTTAACAATGTAAGGAGGATGCCATGATGCATGAGGAAATGCAAAAGCGAAAATTTTACTCAGGTTTTAGGTTCTCGAACTTTGGGCTGTTACAACCGGCGTGTATGACGGCGTCTCGGACGTTCGTCTAGTTATCCAATAAATTGAGACACGAAGGGTCTTGACTCTATCAAGAATTATAGTGCGTTTGCGAGAAGGTCCTTGAATCTGTCAAGGGTTGTCGAGCTTGGCGTGGGGCGTGGTGTTCATCACCTCGTTGCTCGCCGTGGGATTCGTTCTCTCGTTCTTCAGATTGTGGGGATTTCTCCCGTGATTGGAAGAATAGTTATCCGGTGGTTCTTGTGGTGAAAGAAGCTGAAAGTTCGTTGATATCCATTGAAATTTTGGAGCTGTTTTCTGTGCTGATTCCACTTGTAGATTGAGCAATCTGGTGCCCTTATAATTTGAGCTATTGCTAGTGTCTCTCTTGTGCATTGCAACACGAGCATATACGATATACATCATTTTTTAGCTCTTTTTCAGAGTTGCATTTGCCCCATTTATCTCCACCGTGTGTGTTTCCGAGTGTGTTTTTGTGTCATACGATCAGCACTAGGATTTGTAATTGGTGTTGTTAGGTTTCCCAACCAAGCCCCACCCTATACCCTGGTTTGTCGTGCGATAGTTTTGACCCTCGGTATTCGCTTCATCACATCCGTGCACGTACTGCTGCTATTAGGTTGGTAAGTATCATCTATTCACTTTGGAACGGTAAGATACACCTTTCTTTCAGTTTTGAGTGAGTTGCGAGAGTACCTACCCAGATCCTATTTTGTTTGCACTAACATACTAATCATGTCTTTTGAGAGTGTTGATGTGTAGCAGAAAAGGGACCCTACAGAATTGGTGCATTGGAACGAATATGAAGCCTTGCATGATCACATGACACTGAAACTTAACAAGGCTGTTGAACCAATAGAAGAAGAGTTGCAACGTGTGGGGTTAGCCGTAGATAATGCTGTCAACACGGCTACCACTACACAAATGCAAGTGACTGCCTTACAAACATCCATTGATGCATTGACACGTCAAATTGCTGATCTGCGGACGGTTGTTGAGCAACAACATGAGCCCGTTGATGATGATCTTAGTGTGAATGGTGCTGCGGCGACTGCTGCACATGCACAACATGACCACCTACAGCAACCTCAGGAGCATCTTGGTCGTGGAGGCGGCGGTGATCGTGGACGTGGCCTTGGCCGTGCTGGTGCCATGCCTGGAGTAGGACGTGGATTTCACCCTATTGGTGGACGTCGTGCTCTCGATTTTGATGCTGTACCGCAGAACCGAGAGGATGATGGGCTGGGTAAGCCAAAGTTCTCTATTCCAAAATTTGAGGGCTCTCCTGATGTTGAAGAATACCTTACTTGGGAGCTCAAGATAGAAAAATTATGGAGGTTGCATGATTACACGGAGGACAGAAAAATCAAGTTGGCATCCTCTGAATTTGATGGCTATGCATTGCGTTGGTGGGATCACCTAGTTCGTTCTAGGGAAGAAGATGGTGAGCTACCAATTGTTACTTGGAGGACTATGAAGGAAGTCATGCGGGACAGATTTGTTCCACGAAATTACATACGTTCTCTATATGATTAGCTGCAGAAATTGAGGCAAGGTTCAAAAACCGTGACTGGATATTTTCAGCAGATGAAGGTGATAATGCAGCGTGCTCGAGTTCGTGAACAGCCAGAACAAACCTTGCAGTGTTTCCTTTCTGGTTTGACATTTAAAATAAAGAGCATTGTTCGGCATCACCAATATGTGGACATGAATGATTTGCTACATCATGCACGTGAAGCTGAAGCTCAATTGGCTGAAGAAGCTCAAATGACAACACGTACAGCAGCTCGTAGTCATTTCACACCATGACCTGCTGTTTCCACGCCTTCACAGCCTACACAATCTAATTTTCGTGGTACTTCTCCAAGCAAGCAAGATTCTGTAGTTTCTCATGCAAAGAAGGTGGCGCAACCTGCTGCTAGTGCTGTTGGTTCCTCTATATCTACAGCCCGCAATAGAGACATGAATTGTCATACTTGTGGTGGAAAAGGTCACTTCAAGCGGGAATGTCCCAACAAGAAGGTTATGCTAGTTAATGAGGACAATGAGTATGAGACCGGTGATGATGCTGATCCTGATTCTGAAGCTTTGGATGAAGATGGTTACTCAAGTGATGGTGCTATTGATGCATATGCGACACATTATCCTACCATTGTTTGCACGGAGAAAGTTCTGAATGTTACGCCAAGTTCTAAAAATCAGCGCTGTAATTTGTTTCAAACCAAGGCAGTGGTTGGTCCCAAGATGGCGTGCAAAGTGATTATTGATGGAGGTAGCTGTCGTAATTTGGCTAGTAAGGAGCTTTGTACCAAGTTGAAGCTGAAGTATATTCCACATCCGCACCCATATTTTATACAGTGGCTGAGTGACAATGGGGAGATGAAAGTAAGTTACATGGTGCGAGTAGAATTTCAGATTGGACCATATAAGGACACGGTGGAGTGTGATGTTGTTCCCATGTCTGTGTGTCACTTATTATTGGGACGTCCATGGCAGTATGATAGAGATGTGGTACACCGTGGCAAGGCCAACACACATCACTTGACGTGGCTGGGAAGAGAGATTACTTTGAGGCCTATGACACCACAACATATTGTATATGAATCTCGTCAAAAAACAGAAGTGAACCTTGAGAAGGAGAGTGAGAGAGTAGATAGATGAGAGACTACAACTTCTGTGTGTGAGAGCCACCAGCCAAAAACGAGTGGTAAAAAGAAAAGTGAGGGAGAGAAGTCCTTATTAATATTAGCCACCAAATATGATTTGAGAGAGTTTTGTGAGCATCCCACTCTAGTACCTCTTGTGCTTATGTGCAAGGGCGAAATTCTTATTTCTAATGACATGACCCCTTGATGACCCACAAGTATAGGGGGGTGTATCATAGTACTTTCGATAAATAAGAGTGTTGAACCCAACGAGGAGCAAAAGGTGCTGACAAGGAGTTTCGGTAAAGGTTTCACTGTAAATGCTAGCAGACAAGTTTTTAGGGGTTTTTGATATAGCAGGTAAATAAAATGCAAGTAAGTAAAAGACAGTAATAATAATTGCAGCGAGTGGCCCAATCCTTTTTAGAGCAAAGGACAAGCCGGTTGGTTTACTTATGATGACAAAATGTTCTTGAGACACACGGGATTCTAGTCAAGTGCTTTCGCTTCATATAGTTGATTAATCTTCATTGTTTTGATAAGTGTTGCGTGGGTGAACCTATGCTAATGCACTGCCCTTACTTGGACTAATACATACTTGTGATTATACCTCTTGCAAGCATCCGTAGTTACAAGAAAGTAATTAAGATAAATCTAACCACAGCCTTAAACTCTGAGATCCTACGCTCCCTTGTGCACCGGTATACTAACGGGGTTTAGATTTCTGTCACTCTGGCAACCCCACAATTAGCAACCAAATACACAATGCATTCCTCTAGGCCCATAAAGGTGAAGTGTCATGTAGTCGACGTTCACACGACACCACTAGAAGAATAGCACCACAACTTAAATATCAAACCATTAAATATTACTCAATATAATTCCACTACTAACAGCGTGACTTCTCCCATGTCCTCAAGAACTAAACGAACTACTCACGAGACATCATATGGATCATGATCAGAGGTGATATAATGATGGATAGCGATCTGAACATATACTTTAATTCACCGATAAAACTCAATAGCATCAACCACAAGGAGTAATTAACACCGGGAGAGTTTCCCCTATGAACTAAACAAAGTATAGCCCTAGATGTTACAGTGGAACGGGATGGTGCAGCGGTGATGGTGGTGATGGCGGTGGAGATGACGATGATGATGATCCCGATGAAGTCCAGCACGATGACGATGAGGATGGCGATGATCTCCCCCCTCCAGGAGGGAATTTCCCGGGCAGATTTCTCCCTACCGGAGAGCTTTTTCTCTCTCTGTTGTTTCCGCCTCGTGGAGGCGGCGGAATATTTTCTCCTCGACTCCCCGTGTCTTAGGGTTTCTGGGGGATGAAGTATGCGAAGGGGGAGCGCCTGAGGTGGGCTAGGGCACAACACCTGGCTAGGGCGCGGCCAAGGTGGTCCCCGCGCCCAGGGTGGTGTGGGCCCCTCATGGCCCATCTCAGCCTCCCCTTTTGGCTTAGTCCATCTTCTGATAAAATAGGAACATCTGTCTTCTCAGAAATATTTTTAGTGCTCCAGAAATATAGTGTCTTGATGACGCTTTTTCCAGCAGAAATCTGACTCCGGCAGTTAATTATTCAATGATCATCAAACATGCAAAATAAGACAAAATAACATAAGTAACTTCTCCTAATATGAAATATATCATTGAATAACAGTAAATTATGCTATAAAATAGTGATGCAAAATGGACGTATCACCCCTCTCTCTCTTGGTGTTTCTAATGTCTTACAGGAATTTGGCGATGTGTTTCTGGAGGAGGTATCCGCTGGTTTGCCACCATTGCGGGGTATTGAGCATCAAATTGATTTGATTCCAGGAGCAACATTACCAAACCGAGCCCCCTACAGAACCAACCCTGAAGAAACGAAGGAAATTCAGCGACAAGTGCAAGAGCTTCTTGATAAAGGGTATATTCGTGTGATCTTAAGCCCTTGTGCTGTTCCTGTTATTTAGTTCCTAAGAAAGATGGTACTTGGCGCATGTGTGTAGATTGTAGAGCCATTAACAACATCACTATTCGTTATCGTCATTCTATTCCATGTTTGGAAGACATGCTAGATGAATTAAGTGGTGCTGCTGTGTTCTCTAAAATTGATTTACGTAGTGGTTATCATCAAATTAGGATGAAACAAGGGGATGAGTGGAAAACTGCCTTTAAAACGAAATTTGGGTTGTATGAGTGGTTAGTCATGCCTTTTGGGTTAACTAATGCACCTAGTACCTTCATGAGATTAATGAATCATGTTTTAAGGAATTTCATTGGCAAGTTTGTGGTTGTGTACTTTGATGATATATTAATTTACAGCCGCAATGAATCTGAACATAGTGATCATATTTGACAAGTTTTGCAAGTGTTGCGTGAAAATAAGCTTTATGGTAATCTTGATAAATGCACGTTTTGCAAAGATAAGGTCATATTTCCGGGATTTGTTGTTTCGAAGCATGGAGTAGAGGTAGATGAAATGAAAATTGAAGCTATTAAAAATTGGCCTACTCCTGTGAATGTTAGTCAAGTACGAAGCTTTCATGGTCTTGCTAGTTTATATAGACGTTTTGTTAAAGATTTCAGTACCATTGTTGCACCTTTAAATGATCTAACTAAAAAAGGTGTTGAGTTTGTGTGGGGCGCAACCCAAGATTCTGCATTTGAGGAGCTGAAACGTCGTTTGATTACTGCACCTTTGCTTGTACTTCCTGATTTCAATAAGCACTTTGATATAGAATGTGATGCTAGTGGTATTGGAATAGGTGGTGTGTTGATGCAAGAGGGTAAACCAATTGCATTTTTCTCTGAAAATTAAATGGTGCACTATTGAACTATCCTGTTTATGATAAAGAATTGTTTGCTCTTGTTCGTGTTCTTGAGGTTTGGCAACATTATTTGAGGCCAAAAGAATTTATCATACATTCTGATCATGTGGCTTTGAAGTTTTTAAAGAGCCAATCAAACTTGAATACACGTCATGCTAAGTGGGTTGAATTCATTGAATCTTTCCCCTACATTATTAAGTATAAAAAAAGGAAAAGACAATGTTGTTGCTGATGCTCTATCTAGGAAAAGTATGTTATTGACACAATTGGATGTGCAAGTTCCTAGTTTAGAGAGTTTGCGTGACTTATATGCTAATGATACTGATTTTGCCAGGCCTTTTGCTAAGTGTTCTGTTGTTAAAGCGTGGGAAAAATATCATATACATGATGGGTACTTGTTTCGAGCTAACAAATTGTGTGTGCCAGAATCGTCCGTGCGTTTGCTATTGTTGCAGGAATCACATGGTGGCGGTTTGATGGGACATTTTGGACGTGAGAAGACGTTGCTTATGCTCGCTGATCATTTTTATTGGCCACGGATGAGGCGTGATGTGGACAGGTTTGTTAAACGTTGTATTACTTGCAACAAGGCAAAGTCCAAGTTGAAGCCTCACGGTTTGTATACTCCTCTTCTGCACCTACAACTCCATGGGAGGACATAAGCATGGATTTTGTTTTGGGATTGCCTAGAACCAGGAGAGGACATGATTCAATATTTGTGGTAGTAGATCGTTTTTCTAAGATGTCACATTTTATTGCCTGCCACAAAAGCGACGATGCGTCGCATATTGCTAATCTATTTTTCAGGGACATCGTGCGCTTACATGGAGTACCAAGGATGATTGTTTCTGACCGTGACGTGAAGTTCATGAGCTACTTTTGGAAGACACTTTGGAGCAAGCTAGGTACGAAGCTACTGTTTAGTACCACTTGTCATCCCCAAACTAATGGACAAACGGAGGTGGTAAATCGCACACTCTCAACGTTGCTGCGAGCCATGATCAAGAAGAATCTGCATGAGTGGGAAGATTGTTTGCCGCATGTGGAGTTTGCATATAACAGGGCGGTGCACTCAACCACTCAGCTATGTCCGTTTGAGGTGGTCTATGGTTTTAAACCCATTACACCACTTGACTTGCTACCGCTTCCAACACATGAAAGGGTGAACATGGAGGCATCGAAGCGTGCTGATTTTGTGAAGAAGATACATGAGAAGACGAAGGAGGCAATTGAGAAGAAGGGCAAGCATACAGCTGATCGTGTTAACAAGAAGCGCAAGGAGGTATTGTTCCAGCCGGGTGAGATGGTTTGGGTACACTTCCGCAAGGATAGGTTTCCAAATCTGCGCAAGTCTAAGTTGATGCCGCGAGGTGCTGGACCTTATAAAGTGCTTGCAAAGATCAATGATAATGCATACAAGATTGACCTTCCTGTTGATGAGTTTGCCATTAGTAATTCATTCAATGTTGCTGATTTGACGCCATATACTGGAGATGCCTTGATGCGTCGAGGTCGACGCCTTTTTTCAAGAGGGGGAGGATGATGAGGACATCCCTAGTCCTTTACCATCTTTTCCAATAGAAGATGTTGCTGTACAAGACAAGCCCAATGAACTCAAGATTGGACCAATGACAAGAGCTCGTGCAAAGTTACTTGAACAATAGGTGAACTCACTCTTAGCTGAATATGTTGTTTGTGTTAATGAGAATTTTATACTACCTAAATCTATGCACTTGTGTATGATCAGGTTTATTGATAACACAAACATTGGAGGAGGCATGGAGCACGCTAATGAAGATGGCAAGCACGAGGGAGGCGAGGGAGGAAGTGGAGCTGTTGTGGTGGGATCACGGCAGATGCCATAGGTATGGCTAAGATGGGGCCGAAAGTGCGTTGGGGGATCCGGGGAGGGTTTATGCACTCAAGAAGTGCACAAGCAAGAACACGCAAGAAACCGCAAGAACATGAACAAGATACCAAGAAACCAAGAACACAAAGCACACCACGATGTACCCTGCTTCGGGGCCCTCTTGTGAAGGTAACACCCCTACTGCAGCACTAGCCTACTCTCTTTATATCTCAATCGTGACAAGTACAAAGCGCTCCTCGAGCTGTATGAAGCAACAATGGTGAGAGCTCACGATGAAGAAGAAGCTACCATGGGGGGAAAAGAGCTCTAGGGTTCATCCTCCACACAGGAGGTGGTGGTGCTGTATATAAAGGCTTGCCGAGTTACTTCTTTGCCCCTGGCTCCATGAGATAATGGCACTTCCAAGAGGAAGAGGACAAGCCTCTGCCCCCTGTCAGTCCAACGGCTGGACTGTCAGGCCCTAGCAGGCCTATCTTGCCACTTCAGGCAATGGCAGCTGTAGCCCACCGGGTCTAGGTCATAGCCCCTTTCCCGAATTGGCCGAGTCAGCTCCTAGGTTGCTGCGCTCCCAGGAATCCCGTGTCTCGACCTGGCTGTCATCTGAGCCTCGGGCAGGAGGCCTGCAGGACCCGTGAACTTACTGACATTACTCGGCCCTTGTGCATTATCCGACATTGCTGGTAAGCCGGATTCTTCCAGGCAACCCGGCTAGTTGAGCCGGATCTCTTCCAGGCAACCCGGCTAGTTGAGCCGGATCTCTTCTTCTGATCCGGCTAGACTTTGCCTGTTCCCCTTTGCCTTCCCTGTACTTAAACAAGATTAAGTACTAACCGACTTTCTCAACCGATCGGTCCAAGTGATCCGGCTTGAGTGACCCGGATTGACTTTCCTTTCCACTTTATAGCTCCCACACCACCTCTTTGCCCTACCCGGGGGCAGCCCCCCGACAGTAGTCCCCGAAGCTGGTGCGGTCCTACAGCCTCGGATGGAGGGCCGTAGCAGGTTAGAAACAAACACCCTTAACCGAATCTCTTATCGACTAAATTTGTCTCAGGATTTCCTAGGACACTTGGCTGAGAATCTCTGCGCAAAGCCCCATAATCCGGGTCTTTGATTTGACATGCCACTGACAGCACATTATCCGGATCCATCAGGTACTTGAGTGCATTTGACTAAATGACTGCGTCTCCTCGGTTTCTGCGCTGACCTACACACTTGATCCGCACCACCGCTTCCAATTCTATGACCCACATGTGCTTGAAATACACGGCCACAGCAGCGACCGCAGAGTTTCAGGGCACACTTCATCCGGCCACGCCCCGAAAACCGCGCGGTAGTGCGCCAGTTACCAGCTAGGGGCTATATATAGGGGTGCGGGCTTCCTCTTCTTCTTCCCGCACCCCCCACTTCGAGAACTCCAACCGTGCCATTGACGCCGCTGCGATTTCGCCCTTGCGACCTCGCCGTACCGGAGATCTCGACAACGCCTGAGAAAACTCGTCGGAGCCGCGCACCGCGCCCTGCGCCGCCGTTTCTTCACCGGGCCTCTTCCTCGCCGTACTGCAACCGTGAGTTCTTCATCCCCAGCCATGCTTCCCTCGAACGAGTTCATCTTCCGCCATGAACTTGCGCTTGCTTTTTCTAGATTCACTAGCAAACGGTCCATTGCTGCGCCTTAGTGCATTCCCTAGATCTCCTTTCTAGGTTTTGCACTAGATTGCCCCAGTTTGGCTTGCCACTGCTTGAACAGTTCCACCATATTTTTACTCGGGATTTCTTCTCTATTTTACTGCTGCGGTAGATCTTGCGTAACCCTAGATTCTCACGAAAGGTGTTTGTAGTTACTAGCCGAATTACTTTTCCGCAGTAACTAGACCACTTTATCCGGGATAGCCTCTACCGAATCCCTTAACAGCTGATTCGGTTACACCTTTATTCGATTCGTTCTGGATTAGAGATTCCGCATCTCCTAACTCGGCTATATCCGACCTTTTGCAGGACTGATTCGGATATGCCGAAGCTGCCCCCCGGCAGTTGGGAGGGTTCCGACGTTACAAATGATGATCTGGAATGGCTGCTGAGCACCCGGCGTATAACACCTAAAGTTATATGCCGAAAACCGGGGAAAGAACTCGAACCGGTCACCCAACCGGGTGAGCGCGTTGTATTTCTAGCGCACTTCGAGCGCGGATTCGGACTCCCAGCGAGTGACTTCTTCCGGAGATTCCTAGATTTCTTCGGCCTGCAGCCTCACCACCTTCCGGCTAACTCCTTTGTCTCCCTGTCGGCTTTTACCTCCTTTATGGAGGGATATCTCGGTCTCTGGCCGACTGTCGAAACCTGGGCGAAGTACTTCCACCTCCGGAAACATACGATCCCGGGTAGTGACCCGAAGGTGATGACCGCCTGTGGTTCGTCCAGCATTACCCCGAGGACGGGCTCCATCTTTCCCCGGATCACTGGCCTGGATACTTGCAAGAAATGGCAAAGGTCCTTCTTCTACGTGAAGAGCGTTGAAGGCCATGATGCTCTCAACTTGCCCGAGTTCAGGATCGAGCCCCCCACAGCCGAACTGAACTTCAGATATGATCCGGCTGACACTCTTGCGGAGCTTCAAATCATACATCAAACTTTGGAGGATTTTCTGGAGAAAGGCCTGCTCGCGGACGATCTCCTCCGGACCTTCGTCTGTCGCCGGGTCAGTCCTCTTCAACAACGCAAGCACAAGATTTGCCACATGGGTGGTCTGCTAGATCCTACCCGGATCAGCAAACATGACCTCACCAGAGCTTCCGTCAAGAGACGGGTAAACGCCATTGCCTACACCGAGATGTCGGACAAGTGGCGGTGGGGCGTGGAGCCGTTCCACCGAGATGCACTTCCCCACAGGTTTGTTCACCATTCTCCGAATCAATCCATACTTCATAAAAATACATTGGACTAATCCATATCTGCCTTGTCCATACTGCAGCTGTTCGACCGCCAAATCACCGAAGATGGAGATCTCTCCACCAAAGTGTGGGGACCGGATCGCAGCCCGCTGCGCGAGGGCGAAGAGGATGCGGATACGGACGATTATTTGCCGATTCCGCGTGCCAAGCCCATCCGCAAGGGTAAGCAATCGACTATTTACACCGAGATGAAGATGATGATTGCTGGATCCTAGATCCCATTGATGCTGTTCCGATTTCATGGTTACCACCTTGTGTTCCAGCCAAACCGGATGCTCAAGGGACATCTCGGAAACGTGATGACGCGTCCGGATCAGATGTCCCTCAGCCAAGAGAATAAAGAAGACGCCTCCAAGCCGAATCGGCTCAAGCCATGCCTACCACCAAGGGGTAATGCCAACTTAACTTCATTCGCTTTCCCTCTATTATCCGAGCCACCTCTATCCGAATTAACTGTTTACTTTGCTCTATGCAGTGACGTCCTCGTCACCGAGCAAACTCATTCATCCATTCTTTCTCCCATTCCTCCACTGGATACGGCCATGGAGCCAATCTCCTAAAAGGCTGTCCCTCTCCCGCGCGTGCCACAACCGCCAAACTCCTCCGCCAACTCTCGTTCCAGAGTCGGTTATTGACTTGGAGAATGAGGAAATCTCGGGTCCTACCCGAGATTCAACTTGGCCACGTCCTCTGAAGGAGTTGGAGAAGGAAAAAGCTAAGACTTCGGCTAAGTCTTTGACTAAGCCGGATCCTCGCCCTACCGCCAAGGCTCTGAATCAAGAGCAGCAGAAGAAGAAGAAGCAGCAGCAGCAGCAACCTCTCGAGAAGCAGCAGAAGCAGCAACAGGAAGTATCTAAACCACCACAGCAAGCGTCCAGAACCAACCGAAACAGCCAGATCCAGCCAAGACCCCGGGCGCATCGCCTCTACCTAAGCCGACTCAGGTCTCCTTTGGCACAACTCCAACAACCTCGGATAAGCAGATGGTTGCTAGCAAGCCGGTTTCCGCCGCTCCATCAGCACTCGGGTGCATGATCAACTCTCTGAGGCGATCACTCGCGCCCGCCTTAGTGGCCAGGTTCTGCCGAATCTCCGCACTCCGAGCGGCGACAACCTCGGCTCCGCAGAGCAATTTGTTAAAGCTTGGAATGCTGCGGACCTTGCCGAAGGCTCGACCACTTCAGCGTCGCCACATCCGGCTGGTCCTAGCCGGATGTTTCAATCTCTACATTCTGTGCAGGCCTCGGTCACTGAAGCTAACCGGGTCTTCGAGGTAACATTGCCGAATCCTGCTCTATTTCATCATGATCAATCTACACTATCCCCAGTCCCCGAGATTCGGGTCGAACGACTGATACTCCTCCGAGTAAGAAAGTCATTCGGCTTGAATCTCTAAACTTGATCATAAATTTTGTGGGACTCCCAGTCCCCGAGTCTCTCTTCCAATTGATTCGGTCAACTTTCTTTTTATTAATCTCGGGCCTCCAGTCCCCGAGATTCGTTTTGGCTCCATGCTGCTAGTCTCGGGTGCCAGTCCCCGAGACTCTTTTTACGCCATTAACCCTTTTTCTTTCAGGAAACCACGACTGCTCGCAGCCGGATCTTTAAGCAGCTAGTCCTGCAGCACCAGGCCCTCCAAGCTTCCTTCGATGCGCAAGGTGCGGAGATGAAAAAGAAAGATCAGGAGCACAAGCGCGCTTTATCGGAGGAAAAGTCAGAAGTGACCCGGCTCCTGCGGGAGCTTGACCGGGTTGAAAAAGTGAAGGAGAAGGTCAAGAAAGACCGGGACACGCTGCAGAGGGAGAAAGACTCGATCCAGAAGGAGCGAGACACTTTCAAAGCCGGGCTTGAGAAGCGGGCTGAATTGGACAAGAAAATCCAAACGCACGTTGCAGACGCTGAAGCCGAAGCTAAAGCGGCGAAAGATGATCTGGCTGCTCACAAGGCGATCAGCGCGAAATGGCTTGCTGATCTTGCTAGCCTCAATGAAGACATGGATCGTAAGTTTGCCGAATCTCCTCTTCCTCCTCTGCTCTTATCCGACACATCATTTCGTGTTTCGTTTAATTTGTGTTAGCTTATCTGAATGTAGGAGAGTTTACCAGCATCCGGCTTCAAGCCGCCAAAGCTGTGAGGGATGCCCGAGCTGAGAGAGCTAAGTTAGCTGGAGCTCCCCTACCAGAGACGTGGGATATCGAAGATCACATTACTGCACTTAAAGCTCGGATTGCTCCTTTGAAGGAGTCCCATATTGATCTGTTCAATGCAAGCCTCAAAGCTCACCGAGTCTTGTTTCCTGAAGCTCGGCAAGTCCGGTCTGCGGACGAGCTAATCAAAGACCTGGATCAGGCAGAGACCCGGTTAAAGCAGTGGAGATCTTCGTCCGCCCGCGCTGGTGCTGACGCAGGTTTGCTATTTATCATGTCTTGGTATGAGCTGATTGATCTCGCCAAAGTGCGCTCCCTTCGCGAGGGTTCTTCATGGGCTTCAGATCCAACCGGATCAAGATCCGCGAGGAAGCTGCCAACTTTATGGCCGAATTTGCAAACACCAAGCATCTTGATCTGAAGGCTCCGGTCTACTCGGATGGGGAAGAATCTGAAGAAGAGGAATCGGATGATGCCTCCCTTGACGAATACGCCGAGTCTGAGGGCGAATCTGGTGATTCGGCTAACTCCGCCGAACAACCTGCAGCTTGTGACTCGGCCAAGACCTCCAAGATGCCAGCCACTGACTCGGCTGAAACTGCCGAACAAGCTTTAATCCGAACTTCCAAGACGCCAGCCACTGATTCGGCTAAGACCACAGAGCAAGCTTTAGTCAAGACCGCCACTTCTTCAGCTGATCCGGATGTTTCCGAATCTGCCCAGCCTTCAAGCTCTCCGTCCAAGGTTATTCCTGCAAGTGAGGGTCCTCTTTCAACCGAGGTTCCTCCATCATCCGAGTCCATCCCTGCAACCGAGTCTCCTGCAACCTAGGCTCCTTCCTGAATTATCTTAATGAAAAACATTAAATCCCCGGTATGCCGGGAGCAGATGTAATATACAATTTAAGTTCTTCGAGACTACTTTTATTTTGCTTAATGTGATCCGGACTAAGTTTATGTTGGATCATTTAAACCGAGTCCCCGAGTCTGTTTTCTTGTTTACTATTTTTGCCGAATCTCTGCTCTTGTCTACCTTTTAGGTGTTTGACAGTCGAGTCACAAGATAGGAATCATAGCATACAATACTTGAAACATGCGAGTTGTGGTTTAGAATCATCTAACATAAACAAAAAAGAAATAACAGGGGTTAGTAAACGACATGTGCCGAATCGGTTTTGGACCGAGTCCCCGAGTCCATTTTCATGTTTCCCATATTCCCACCTCTGCTCTTGACTACCATTTTGGTGTTTGTCAGTCGAGTCACGAGATCAACAACACAGCATACATTACTTGAATTTTGGGACGAGGTTCAAAACAATCCGACACATGAACGGTATGGACAAAACAGTAATAAAAAACACATGCATAAGGACGAGGCAGTCCCCGAGTCCAGACTCGGATTGCCGAAATTTCATTTATGATAAACTGAGATACATACATTGCGCCCTTAAGAGTAAAAGGGTCGAAGCAGAGCTACATTCCAGGGTCGCTTGGTTTCTTCTCCGGGTCTGTCCAGGCCATCCTTCCTTTGTTCCTGTGCGTCTACAAGGTAGTACGAGTCATTGTGCATAGCCTTGCTCACAATGAATGGTCCCTCCCATGGAGGTGATAACTTATGTCGGCCTTTGCTGCGCTGCACCAGCCTTAGTACTAGATCTCCTTCATGAAACACTCGAGGGCTGATCTTCCGACTATGATAACGTCGGAGACCCTGCTGATATACTGCTGTCCGAGACAGGGCCAATTCCCTTGCTTCCTCTAGCAGATCCACTGCATCTTCCCGGGCCTCTTTTGCCTCGGTTTCCGTATACATTGTCACCCTTGGTGCATCATATTCTATGTCAGTGGGTAGCACTGCTTCTGCCCCATATACCAGAAAAAATGGCGTATAGCCAGTTGACCGATTCGGCGTGGTCCTTAGACCCCATAGTACTGACGGTATTCATCTATCCAGCACCCCGGAGTCTTTACCAGAGGTTCTATTAACCGGGCTTTTATCCCAGCTAATACCAAAGCATTTGATCTTTCCACCTGTCCATTGGACTCTGGGTGTGCCACTGAGGCTATGTCTAACCGGATCCCCTTATTCATGCAGAATCGGGCAAACTCTCCCACAGCAAAGTTCGTGCCATTATCCGAGATGATGCTATGGGGGTAACCGTATCTCAAAATGATTTCTTTCAGGAAAGTTACAGCCGAATGACCATCCACTTTCCGGATCGGTTTCACCTCTATCCACTTGGTGAACTTATCCACCATCACCAGCATATGTGTCATGTTACCCCTAGCCGGCTTGAATTCTCCCACCATATCCAAACACCACACAGCAAACGGCCAAGTGATAGGAATTGTTTTGAGCGCCGATGCGGGTAGGTGTGTCTGCTTGGCAAACCTTTGGCATCCTTCACATTTTCGGACTATGTCCTCTGCATCTGCATGAGCAGTGGGCCAGTAAAACCCATGCCGGAATACTTTAGCCACCAGGGCTCTTGTACTGCAATGATGCCCACATTCTCCTTGATGTATCTCCAGGAGCATCTCCTTGCCCTCGGCTGGCTCCACGCAACGTTGTAGCACCTCGGTTGCACTCCTTTTGTATAACTCCTTGTTTATGATGGTGTAACCCTTGGACCTCCTCTGCACTCGCCTAGCTTCGGTTTCATCATTTGGCAAACTCCCCTCCGACATGAACTTCATGATTTCTTCAGCCCATTCCGGTACTGGATGCAAAGGGAATAAGTGCTCATCTATTTCCACTGGTTCGGCCGCCATTATCTCTTCTATCAGTCTCTGTCCATTCCCTAAGATTCGGTTAGCACCATCTTCCTCTCTTCCCCTCTTCCCTAAGATTTGGGTAGCATTCCCCGAGTCTCGGTGCGCAGTCCCCGAGTCTCGCCATGCAGTCCCCGGGTCCTCCCAAATGTACCCGACATCAACATTCATAGGAACAGCTTCAGATTCTTGCTTTGGGATAAAAATTGACTCGGAATCAGGTGAAGGTTTGATTGAAGGGATCCTTAGGTGATTCAAGGATATCCCGGGTGGGATTGCATCCCTAGACGACCCGAGTTTTGACAGATATCAGCAGCTTCGTTCTCCAGCCGAGGTATGTGCTTGTACTCGCAGCCTTCAAAAAATCCTGAAATTTTCTGGACATGAAATCGATATAGTGCCATATTGGCATCAAGGGCATCCCAATTTCCAGAAGACTGCTGCACCACTAAATCTGAATCACCAAAACATTCTATCCGGCGGATGCCGATGTCCTTAGCCACATTAAGCCCATGGATCAGTGCCTCATATTCGGCCACATTGTTTGATGCTGAGAAATGAATCTGCAACACATATCGCAACTGATCTTGCTTCGGTGATGTGAGTACTATCCCAGCACCCAGTCCGATTTTGGTTTTGGAGCCATCAAAGTGCAACTTCCAGTAATTGTAATCGGCTTGGTGGCTCATACTGCATCTCGGCCCAGTCACAAAGGAAATCCGGTAAAGCTTGAGACTTGATAGCATCTCTTCTCTCATAATGCGGGGTGTAAGGAGACACTTCTATTGCCCATTTGGCAACTCGGCCAGTCGCATCTTTGCACCCAATGATCTCCGAGATTGGAGCTTCGCATACTACGGTGATCGGGTGCTCCTGGAAGTAATGTTTCAACTTCTTGGCCGCCAGGTATACACCATATGTCATCTTCTGGTAGTGAGGATAATTCTGCTTGAGGTTGAGATCACCTCGCTTAAATAGTACACCGGTCTCTGCACGGATTTACCCTCCTCTTCTCGCTCTACCACTATCACCACACTTACGACCCGGTTAGTGGCCGCAATGTAAAGTAGCATTGGCTCATTCGGCAAAGGTGATGCCAAATTGGTGCAGTGGACAACATCTTTTTTAATTCATTGAAAGCCGAATCTGCCTGCGGGGTCCATGTGAACCCGGTGCTCTTTTTCATCAATTGATACAAGGGCAAGGCTTTTTCTCCTAGCCGACTCACAAACCGACTCAACGAGGCTAGACACCCGGTGAACTTTTGTACATCTTTTAGACATTTAGGCAATTTCATGTTTTCTATGGCTCGGATCTTAGCCGGATTCACTTCAATACCTCGGCTCGATACAAGGAAACCGAGCAACTTTCCAGCCGGGACACCAAAGGTGCATTTATCCGGATTCAATTTTAACCGATACTTTCTCAAGTTCACAAATGTTTCCTCGAGATCCTCGAGGAGAGTGCGTTTTTCTTTAGTTTTGATGACGATATCATCGACATACACTTGCACATTTTTGCCCATTTGAGAGTGTAAGCATTTCTGCATACATCTCTGATAAGTTGCACCGGCATTTCTCAAACCGAAACACATGACACGATAGCAATACGCCCCATACGGGGTAATAAAAGCAGTCTTTATTTGATCTTTGGGGTTCAGTGGTATCTGGTGAAAACCAGAGTACGCATCAATAAAAGACAACAACTCACACCCAGCAGTAGAATCGATCACTTGATCAATCCGAGGTAAAGGAAAGGGATCCTTCGGGCACGCCTTGTTCAGGTTGGTGAAGTCGATGCACATACGCCACACCTTGACCACCGCTGGTTCGTCCTTCTTCTTCTCTACCAGAACCGGATTGGATATCCAGTCTGGATGCAACACCTCCATAATGAATCCGGCTGCAAGTAGCTTAGCCAGCTCATCAAGCACCACTTTTCTTCGATCGTCTGAAAGACGCCGAGTCGGTTGCCTCACCGGCTTCACATCCGGCCTGACAAATAAAGAGTGCTCTGCCAACTCCCTCGGAACACCAGGCAGGTCCTTAGCCGACCATGCAAAGATATCCCGATTCTCACGGAGGAAGTGACAGAGCGCGCTTTCCTATTTCTCGCCCAACCCGGCACCAATGATGGCCATGCGCTCCGGATTCTCCGGGTCAATGGGGATCTTCTTTGTCTCCTTGGGCACCTCAAATGTTGCACCTGCATCCGGATTGGTCATGGCCAGCACGCCGAGCTGAGCTGACTTCGCCATCGCCACTACTTCATGCATCTTGCTCTTCTCAGCTTGGATCACCAACGACTCGGCTAAGGTGGAACCAACCGTGGCACACTGTATGGCCTTCTTGTAATCTCCCAACGGTGATGATACCATTCGGGCCAGGCATCTTCATCTTGAGGTAGGCAACATGAGTGGATATCATGAACTTGGCTAATGCCGGCCTGCCGAGCAGAGCATGGTATGGGCTCTCCAAGTCTACCACCTCGAATTCGAGACTCTCAAGTCTGTGATTGTCCTTGGTACCAAACAGCACATCTACCCAGATCTTACCCATTGGGGAACAAGACACCCCGGGTACTATACCATGGAAGGTGCAACTGCTCTGCTGCAACTGATTCGGCGAATAACCCAACTTGACCATTGTGTCCCGATACATGATGTTTATAGCACTGCCATTGTCAACCAAGACTCGAGTGAATTTCACATTAATCTTTGGTCCAACCAAAGTCGGATCCACCACCAGTGCGTAGTTTCCTGGGCTTGGCATAACCCTGGGATTATCAGCCCTGCTCCAAGTGATCTCCTGCTCGGACCAGTTCAGGTATTTTGGACTGCTGGTGTGACTGCATTCACCTCCTTCGCCCTTCGCAGCTGACTTTTCTTGTCAGTTGGCTCGGTCACAAAAACCACATAACTTTGATGAGCTTCCTTGTAATCATTTCCGGGGTATCCACCTTGCCGACTCGGACCAGCATTGTTGTTGTTGCCTCCCATATTTACCAGGTTAACCGGCTTTGGAGCTCCTTCGTTCACCGGGGTTGCATTGGCTCCGGATAAAGGCGTATTTGGCCTGAAATTCGGTCTAGGAGCACCTCTCTGAGGTGGCCCTCTCTGACCTTCCGCCTGGATGCGATGATGCCAGCTACAATTCCGAGTTGAATGATTGGCCGGCTTGCGTGGGTCTGTTGTGTGATAACGGCAAGGCCCATCTATCATTGCCTCAAAAGTTAGAGGTGGACTCGGTCCATCCCACACTTTCTTTGCCCAGGCACCTTGATTCGGCCTCCAAGCTGGACCCTCATTTTTTGGTCTCTGGCTATCAGGATGATCCATATTTACTGCAGCAACCTGATCTGACCGTATCTGTAATCCGGATCTCTCCTTTATAACCGAACTCATGTCGGTCACTGGGCCTCAATGGTCCAGTTCGGTTATTGACCGGTTGCCTCCTGCTTGTTCCCACCACATCCAACGCTGGCTGCGTCGGATCGCCAAGAGCATATGTATCTGCTATCCGGATCATTTCCGCCAGGGTCTTTGGCATATCCCTCTGGAGCTTCTGCCAAAGCGGGGTGCCATGTCGGCAACCCTGCGCAAACCAAGAAATGGCCTGCTCCTCCACGACACCTTCACAAGAATTGCGAATGTTGCTCCACCGAGTCAAAAATTCTCGGTCTGTCTCCCGCTCTTCCTGCCTGCACGCAGACAAGAGCTGAGGTCGGTTTGGCCTCTTGTAAGTGCTGGAGAAGTTGCTGTAAAACGCCTGCTCCAAATCCATCCAAGAGTTGATACTACCCTCTGGTAAGTTATTCAGCCAAATCCGGGCTGGCCCTTCCAACATATGCGGGAGATACCGGACCGCCCATCGGCGATTGCCCCCCGCAATGTGCACCGAGGATACATAGTCTATCAGCCAATCCTGCGGCTTAGTGCTGCCGTTATACGGCTTTGTGATTCGGCCAAGCTGAAACAACGGCACATTCGGCTCGTTCATGATCCTAGGCCCAAAGCATGGAGGACCTGGTGGGCCTTGCTCTTCCAGCTTCTCGGACTGGTAAATCCTATCCAACCTGAGACGCTGATCATCCGGATCCAATGTCCGAGGTCCCAGCCTGGATGCAAGTGCATTATCATACGTTTGGTATCCGGCTCGCGCCATAGCCGAATTACCATCATCATAGCGGTAGCCCGCCTGGCCACCACCTTGCTGCTGCGCTTGCACCATCACTTGCTGCTCCTGCCGGGGTTGATTCTGCCCAGGAGGACGAGGTGGTTGACCTCGGCCAGCCGAATTACCCCTTCCGGCTCCCGGATTGCCTTGACCGCCATTGTTTCTGCTCTGGCCACCTCTTCCTTGAGCAGCTAGCTGCTTGCCGGCATACTCAGCATCATAGGCCTGCAGCTGTTTGCTCTTGCCCGAATTCACGCTTGGGCCCGGTCAGCTCCGACATGCGGGGATGACGCTTGCCCCTTGGATCTCTGGCTAACCGCCTTAGCCGACACCACTACCCGAGAACCACCAGCATCCGGATTAGCCTTCCGGTAAGCCTCATTCTGCCGGTTACACACATCAACCAGCTCATTGACCCTTTCTGCCTGCTTGCGCCAAGCATCCCCGGTTAATGTGGTCAACTCGGCTCGCGCTGCCGCTGCAGCCCTAAGATTCTTGGCCGGGGAGCTATACACCGGCTTGCCTGTACCCGATCTATGACTAGTAGCCTTACTCGAGCTCGATCTTGCGGCTCTAGCTAACTCGTCATTGAGGTCCTTACCCCTGTTACGCAAATCTGCTCTCTTGCGCGGGTGAGGCGCTACCGGAGTGAAACCATCGGTGATACCATTGGCAGCATTATATTCTCTCATGTCTCTATCAAATGCTTGCCTAGACTCCACCACTAACCGGGCTTCTCTTTGCAACCTCAGGCGCTCTGCCTCTAACTGAGCTATAGTAAGCTCTACGTTTGCCCCAGGTGCCACTGGCCGAGCAACTTTTCCAGGACATCCTCTAAGGGAGCCTCCCTACTTGACATGCCAAGTGGACCAACCGGATCTGGTTTCTCCTTTGGGAACTTTGCCGTCCGAGTCGGCTTGTCAACCGGATCGGTTGGCGTGACCTCCTCGGCTATTGCCGGCATCTCCTTTGCCTGCTCCAGCACTTGGTCCGGTCATCATCACCTCCACGCTACTCCCGGGGCGAGCGCTGCGCGGAAAGAAGGAGGGTCCTCGGCCACGAGCACCTGCGCCGGGTACTCGCGAACAGCCTCGACAGCAACATAGGTGACGAAGCTACCAAGCATCATCAGGAAGCCATGCTCGGGGAAGGGCTTGCCGGCGAAACACCCTGCATTGTCGCTGACGAAGGTGAACTCGCCGATCTTGGCGATAAGCCCAGAAAGAACACGCTCGCCTGAGCCCGTCCGGATGTAAACTCCCTCCAACGCCTCAATCTGCCCCACGGTGGGCGCCAACTGTCGTGGTGGGATCACGGCAGATGCCATAGGTATGGCTAAGATGGGGCCGAAAGTGCGTTGGGGGATCCGGGGAGGGTTTATGCACTCAAGAAGTGCACAAGCAAGAACACGCAAGAAACCGCAAGAACATGAACAAGAAACCAAGAAACCAAGAACACAAAGCACACCACGATGTACCCTGCTTCGGGGCCCTCTTGTGGAGGTAACACCCCTACTGCAGCACTAGCCTACTCTCTTTATATCTCAATGTGACAAGTACAAAGCGCTCCTCGAGCTGTATGAAGCAACAATGGTGAGAGCTCACGATGAAGAAGAAGCTACCAAGGGGGGAAAATGAGCTCTAGGGTTCGTCCTCCACACAGGAGGTGGTGGTGCTGTATATAAAGGCTTGCCGAGTTACTTCTTTGCCCCTGGCTCCATGAGATAATGGCACTTCCAAGAGGAAGAGGACAAGCCTCTGCCCCCTGTCAGTCCAACGGCTGGACTGTCAGGCCCTAGCAGGCCTATCTTGCCACTTCGGGCAATGGCAGTGTAGCCCACCGGGTCTAGGTCATAGCCCCTTTCCCGAATTGGCCGAGTCAGCTCCTAGGTTGCTGCGCTCCCAGGAATCCCATGTCTCGACCTGGCTGTCATCTGAGCCTCGGGCAGGAGGCCTGCAGGACCCGTGAACTTACTGACATTACTCGGCCCTTGTGCATTATCCGACATTGCTGGTAAGCCGGATTCTTCCAGGCAACCCGGCTAGTTGAGCCGGATCTCTTCCAGGCAACCCGGCTAGTTGAGCCGGATCTCTTCTTCTGATCCGGCTAGACTTTGCCTGTTCCCCTTTGGCGTCTCCCTGTACTTAAACAAGATTAAGTACTAACCGGCTTTCTCAACCGATTTGGTCCAAGCGATCCGGCTTGAGTGACCCGGATTGACTTTCCTTTCCACTTTATAGCTCCCCACACCACCTCTTTGCCCTACCCGGGGCAGCCCCCCGACAGGAGCCATCAAGAAAGGGATATTCGATTCGGACTGACAGAAGTCCCGAATTTGAAACAGCCAAGGATTCTTCATACGAACTCGGAATTAGACAATTAAGGACTTTTGGAAAGGAAATTTCAAATACTTTCCAATGAGTCTGACCCCAACCCCCGGTTCGACAGGTACAAGGCCCGGTGAGCAAAATAAGTCGGCGGCTGTTTCCTGCCAGTTTCCAAATAGAGTCCTTTTAAGTTAGGAAAGTTAGAGATATGGTTGTTTTCGACTCCAACCCTAAGTTGGACATCCAACAGCCTTTATATAGGCTTGTAAGTCATGGCTTTTGGTTTTTAGACTACATTAAACATAAACCCTAGAATTTCAGGATCTAACTGCTGCAAGCATTCATCTGAATTTATCCACACCAATTCGTTTCGATCTGGTGTTTACCTCTGCAAAGTTTGAGTGTTGTCTGCTGTTCCATTGGGAATTAGAAGATAACAAGACCGCTTCATAGTCGGCGGCTACGTGCGCAAGCGTGTGGTGTTGCGAATATCCATAGGGTTGAAGATCTGTTGCATTGGCAACGGGGGAACAATCGGAGAGATCGTCAGCGTCTCGCGAGTTATCCACCATCCATCGACGTGCTCAACGAGAAGATCGGGCCACCCCATATCACCATTTAAGATCTGCGGTGGTCGAAAAATAATACCTGCGGCGAACCCGCAACCTAGCTCTAGGTAAGAACAAACCTAACCAGTAGGCCATGGTTGTCCACGTAAAAGACCCAACGCACATGTTGTACTTGCATTTTCCTTTATTTTTCATACTTTGATGATATAAAGTGTTTAAATTTAAAATTATCTAGATTTGAATAACGCACATGCGGACCATTTTAAAAATGAACATTTTCAAAATCGGAACCATTTTCAAAAAAGGAACATTTTTAAAAATTAGAACCATTTTTTTAAATCGAAACCATTTAAAAAAGAACCATTTTCAAAAATCGGAACCATTTTTTAAAACATAACCATTTAAAAAAAAGTGGAACCATTTTTCAAAAATCAGAACCATTTTCAAAAAAGCGGAGCACTTTTAAAATCGAAACATTTTCAAAAATCAGAACCATTTTTTAAAATCAGAACCATTTTTTAAATAGAAACCATATAAAGAAAGAACCATTTTCAAAATCAAAACCATTTTCAAAAATTGAAACCATTTTTTAAAATCTGAACCATTTTCAAAAATCAGAACCATTCTTTAAACGTAACCATTTTCAAAAAAGAGGAACCATTTTTAAAAAATCGAAACCATTTTCAAAAAAGCGGTTTTTTTTAATCGAAATATTTTCAAGATTGGAACCATTTTCAAAAAACAGAACCATTTTTTAAAATCGGAACCATTTTTTAAATCGAAACCATTTAAAAAGAACCATTTGAAAAAAATCAGAACCATTTTAAAAAATCAGAACCATATTCAAATCGGAACCATTTTCAAAAAAGTGCATCAGACCCATTTTCAAAAAAAAGTGGAACCATTTTTCAAAATTCAGAATTTTTAAAAAATAGATTTTTTTAATCGGACCATTTTCAAAAAAAAAGGAACCATTTTCTAAATCAAACCCATTTTCAAAAAAGAACCATTTTCATGAAATAAAAAAACAAAAAATGGCTTAAATTTTGAAAATATGAAAAACGAATATTTTCAAAAAAAGGAAAAATAAAACTAAAATCAATAATTAAACATAAAAAGGGTTAAAACGAAAAACAAAAAAGAAACAGAAACATAAAAGAAACGAAAATAGAAAAAGGAAACAATAGAATAATAAATAATAAATAAAGGAAGGTTAACAGCAGCACGGGCATGCAGTGGCTGTGCGTTCCAACGTTCCATCCACGTCGTTGGAGGTCCGAAGTTCGAATCCCTCCGATTGCAAAGGCCAGCATATTTTGTTATTTTCTCTGTAATGAAAATTGTATGCGGGCGAGTCAGAGTTACGACACCCTATATATGGTGTGCGCGGATATGGTCATGCCGTTTAGATGTAACAAGATAAATTGGTAACTGCAAAATAAAAAAATAGAAGGAAAAAATTACATCAATTGTGAACTATTTATAAACATACCAGGAGAATATTTCTCTTTTTCAATACTCTATGTCAACCATATTTTCTTAGTGATTAATTACTTCACCCGAAAAAGTTTGTGTTAGAATTTGTATAAATTATCTTGTACTCATTTTTGCAAATATATTAATGCTAAAATTCCATAAGTAATAGTTTCCGCGATACTTCAGTTGTTATCGCTTAGTTCTTTATGTTGGAAAGGACACAGCCTATATACAGAGTTTTTCTGGGTTGATAGGGGTGAAAGTGGTTAGGATTGTTTCCAACCGGAACCATTTATGAATCCCATAGTGTAGGCAAAAAAGAGTTTTCTGACATCCGAACACAGTTTGATCCTAATCTGATTCTAGTTAATGGAATATTGTAGATGATACAATATTGCTAATATACAACGATATAAGATAATTCATTTTCTAGCCGGATAATCCGACCTTCTAAATGTAGTCATCAGATTTATTGGCAATTTTTTTAAGTATTAACTAGAACAACGTAGATGTCATGTTTGTCGATGAGATGACCATAAATGCTTGTTAGTTTTTTTTATTTCAGCTCTTTAATACCCTCTAATGTTTTTTATGTGCTTAATGTGTATAAATATTAGTATTTGCCCATTGTTTATGCATAACTTTTTTTTAGAACGTGTTAATTTATCGGTTCATACTTTATATAGCACATAATTTTGTTGAAACATATTTATTTGTACACATGTCTTGTAACATGTAACTGTACACAACTTCACATATGGTAGTACCGTAGTAGTATCATGTAACCTTACCATATCCGAATCCGATATAGCCTAGTATTTGAATCCGCATCTGTCCGCTATCATCTCGCTTCCGAATCTGAAAAAAAATGTGAAATCAGATGCTATTTGAGTACAATCTGACCAAATCCGCTCTGTTTTTATGTCATCTACAACAAGCAACTCTATTTTCGTTTATTCAGAGGACGAATGATTTCCTTTCATTCGCAATGTACAACCCGAACGATTTCCTTTTATGCAGTATACAATTGTGGCCGTTCCGTAAAACCTGAACAACTTCTAGAAAAGCAGAGTGGCAGCTCTCTCAAATGACCCAGTCCGGCAGTTCGCGTTGGTGGGCGTAACGTTTGGACCGGTGCTTCACCATGCGCAGCCCTCCGCCGGGCTTCTCCAGCAGCTCCACGCCGGTAAACACCGCAAAGTTTTCATAGTTAGCGTGAGTCCAGTCGCCGCTTTTCAGCTGCACCTTCTCCTTGGTTTCGAAGAACTTTGCGAGGAAGAGCTTGCCGGAGCCCATCGGCACGATGCAGGACATGACGGGGGTCCACTCCGCTGGCTGCGCGACGTCCTCCCACGCGCCCCGCAGCACCGGCGGCGTCATCGCGGAAGCGGTGGCGGCGAGGTCGAAGGCGCACAGGCAGCTTTCCTCGTGTGGAACGAGAAGCCAAACCAGAGGCCGAGCGCGGGCACCGACACGTACTCGGCGTGGCCTCTGAACGGCAGCTTCCAGTCCATGGCATGGCTCCACGCGCCTATGGTGGATATCCAGATCTGTGAGTCACCCACCACCGTGTGTCCATCGATAATGCAGTCAACTGTAGCGAAAGGAGAGGAGCCGTGCGCCGTCGCAAGGGCAAGGTCGTACTCGTCTTACTCGTCCTCCGAGACGTCGGAGTCGTAAGGCACATAGCTGGGGGATCGCACATGGGGAGGCGGCGGTAGAGAGTGCCAGTGCCAGTCGGTCGCCCCGCGCGACTTGGACCCGCGCCCGTGTATGAGGGCCTCGAAGCAATGGCGGCCGCGGAGGTTGAAGTTGATGACGTAGACGCTGTCGCCGACGGGGAAGGCGATCGGCAGGATCTTTCCGGAGTGCATTGCGGGAATGGTGGAGATGGCCGGAGTGGCGGCGTCGTAGAGGGTGCCGCGACCCATGTGGTCGAGAAAGAGCCAGGATGCCTGTCTTGCCGCCTCGGCCAAGGGGCACGAAATCCATCCCGGTTGACATGGGACAGTCTGCCGGGCCGGGTTTATGGAAGGTCATGACGGCGGCGGGAAGATGGAAATCCTCCATTGTTGCTGTGCCATCATCGCCTGCTGATCGTGATTGGAAGAAGGTCGACGGATAGATGAGGTGCAAGGGTATACGCCGTACGGCTGCGGTTGCGCGCGACCAGATGCAAGAACCGGCGGGTCATCATCGTCCGCCCCCGAATCCAGATCCGGAGATATTCTCGCTGCTCTCCCCTGTTTTCTCTCACACGATTATGAAGCGAAGCCAAATCCAACGACGGTGCGACTGCAGTTAAGCCAAATTGGTCGTCGCCGAAACCGACGAGGTGAGGTTGTTCCTGCAAAATCGCTGATGATAAAAGGTTTATCGTTTGCGTATTGCCATGATTTTAGACATCTGTTTTTTTAGATAAAGGAAGGTTTATTACTTAAAATGTTTAAGTATTATACCCAGCCTCTGCATAACCAAGATGCACACAGCCGAAACAAGTTTGAAGTTCGAAACATAAAACGGCGAATTATATATCATAATGAGAAATTGTAAGAACGCCTATGGTGATGGAGGGTCAATACGCAAATTATGCTGTCATCCATGTCGGGATAAAAAGTCACTCGCCGTATCCTTCAGTCTGGTACACACCTCCATAAATAGGTCTCGATGCCCCACACGTTGCAACTGAGACCACGAACGGAGAGTAGCAGTAGTCATGTAGATAACCTGCATAAGAGAATAATTTTTATCATTAAAAACCTTGTCATTTCTACATAGCCAAAGCGACCATATCACGGCAAGCGCTCCCGCCCTAATAAGTTGTTTGAACCTATTATCCACTCCATTTAGCCAATTGCCAAAAATATTATCAATGCTTTTGGGTGGGTATATAGTAGAACCTATCTGGATGATGGACCATATAGAACTAGCAAATTTACACTCGAAGAATAAGTGTTTGATCGTCTCATCTTTATGACAGAAGACACACTGTTTACTTCCATGCCAATTGCGTTTTGCAAGGTTGTCTTTAGTAAGAATAACTCCTCGACGAAGATACCACGCAAAAACTTTATTTTTTAGTGGAATCTTCATCTTCCAGATTTTCTTATTATTATCAACTGGCATATCTGGTTGGATAAGAGTTGTATACATTGAGTCCACTGAGAATTTTTCACTATTGTGTAAATTCCACCGAAACTCATCAGTCCCTTGTGTCAAATTGACAGAAACTAGACGCTGTAGCAACTCGTGCCAACCGACCAGTCTGGGACCAACAAGATCTCGTCTGAACGTCACAGTTGGAGTGTGGTCTACCAACACTTGAGCAAGCGTATCACTCTTGTGACGTCCTTGGACTATAGCATATAACGCTGGATATTGTTCTCGGAGTGTGGTAGTACCTAGCCACTTATCCTCTCAGAACCTTATCTCTGACCCATCCTTAATAGAGAAAGAACCATATGGGAAGAAGAATTTCTTCGTCGCCATTAGGCCAGCCCAAAAATGTGAATCACCTGGTTTCCAAGAAACCTGTGATAACGTACTTGAACCTAAGTACTTCCTCCTAAGAAGAGTTTGCCACACCCCATCTTCGATCAGAAGATTAAACAGCCACTTACCAAGAAGGGCTCTATTCTTGACCTCGAGATCATGAATCCCTAGACCACCATGGTCCTTAGGGCGGCACACTACATCCCATTTTGCCAGTCTGTATTTCTTTTTTTCACTATCCCCTTGCCAAAATAATCTAGATCGAAAGTAATCCAATCGATGCAAGACTCCCTTTGGTAACTGGAAGAAGGATATCATATACAGTACCATATTAGTTAGGACTGAATTAATGAGCACCAACCTACCACCCAGGGATAATAATTTTCCTTTCCAACTACACAATTTTTTTTGTAATCTTTCCTCAACATGTATCCATTGAGCTATCGTTAGCCTCCTAAAGTGGATTGGTATGCCAAGATAGTTAATTGGAAACTGGCCAAGCCCACAGCCGAATAACTCAGCATATTGGGCAGCCTCGTCCTGAGCCTCGCCAAAACAAAACACTTCACTTTTATGGAAATTAATTTTTAGACCGGAAAGTTATTCGAACGCTGATAATATTAATTTCAGGTTTCTTGCCTTCTCCATGTCGTGTTGCATAAAAAGAATTGTATCATCAGCATACTGGAGAATGGATAAACCGCCATCCACTAGATGCGGAACCACTCCAACAATTTGCCCATCTAATTTCGCACGTTCAATAATTATGGCTAGCATATCAGCAACTATATTAAATAATATAGGTGATAATGGACCGCCTTGTCTTAATCCCTTTTTCATTTGGAAGAATCTGCCAACATCGTCATTCACTTTGATGGCGACACTTCCTCCGGAAACGAAATTATGTATTATTGTCCGCCACTCATCTGAAAAACCTTTCATTCTGAGTGTTTATTGCAGGAAAGACCATTTGACTTTATCATAAGCCTTTTCGAAGTCAAGTTTTAGAATGACTCCATTAAGCTTTTCCCGATGCAACTCATGTACTGTTTCATGAAGGATCACAACACCGTCAAGTATATTGCGACCTTGCATAAAAGCGGTCTGAGTAGGCCTCACAACATGGTCAGCCACCGAATTAAGCCTAATAGTAGCGGTTTGAGTGAAAATTTTGAAGCTAACGTTTAGGAGACAGATAGGTCTATATTGTTAGATCCTTTCTGCTCCATTAACCTTAGGCAACAAAATTATCTCACCAAAATTTAGGCGAAATAGCTCGAGTTGTCCACCATGCAAAGCATGAAACATCTCGATCAAGTCCGAGTGGATTACATCCCAAAAAGTTTGATAAAACTCAGCAGGAAAACCATCCGGCCCCGGTGCTTTGTTGTGTTCCATTTGAAATACCGCCTTCTTAACCTCCTCCACAGAGTAAGGGGTTGTAAGATGGGCGTTTCCTCATCGGAAACTTGCGGAATATCATTTGTCCGGGATTCGTCGAGCCAGAAATTATCTGCTTCCGGTTCACCGAACAAATTTTTATAGTACTTCGTGATGTAGGACTTTAGTTGGTCATGGCCTTCAATCGTACCCTCCTCCTGTAAAAGAGAATGAATGCGTTTCTTTCTATGTCTGCCATTAGCTAGACTATGAAAGTATCTCGTATTCGAATCTCCTTCTAGAATGAATTGGGCATTTGATCGTTGGTACCATTTGAGCTCCTCTTTACGAAGAAGACCCACCATCTCTACATTGGATCGATTTTTAAGATCAACCTCTTGTGTTGACAACGGTCTGACTTCCGCAATAGCCTCTAATTCATCAATAATAGATGACAGGCGAAGCTTCTCATTTTTTAGCTGACCTACCATGTGTCTAGCCCAACCTCTCAGGTGTTTACGCAATGCGCTTATTTTGTTATTCCACCTTTCAATTGGAGTAAGACCAGGCACCGGTCTTTCCCACACCCTCTTAACCATTTCAAAAAAACCTTCCCTATGCAACCAACCCAATTCAAATTTGAATTGGCGTTTACAAGATGGATTAGGTGTTCCTGTGGTTAACAGTATGGGTGCATGATCTGACAACGACTCAATACGTTCGAGGACCCGTACTGAGGCCATTGGGTATTTAACTTCCCAATCCGAGTCCATCAATACACGGTCCAGCTTTTCGTATGTTGGCTCTGGGAGGCTGTTAGCCCAAGTATACTGCCTCCCAACCATCGATACCTCTCTTAGACTAAGACTGTCAATTACAACATTGAATAAGAGAGGCCATCGGTTGTCAAATCTGCCTTTACTCTTCTCATGTGGGAACCTTAGTAAATTAAAATCTCCACCTATAATAATAGGATATGGATTATCTTTTACCAGGTTCACCAGCTCTCTGAGAAAAGCAGATTTAAACTCATCTTGGGCGGCACCGTACACAGCGACTAGAGTCCATGTGAAGTTGTCGGCTTTGTTGCGGATGTGAAACTTAATATGAAATTCTCCATCCGAACTAGCCAAAACATCCATAGTCTCTGTTCTGACGCCTAGTAAAATGCCCCCGACCTACCACATGGCGGACGGGACTTCCATGTGAATTCTACACCACCAGATAGGCGGTTAAGTAGACTCGCAGAGAAATCCCGTTTACCAGTTTCGGAAATTCCCGCAAAATCCAAACGATGATCCCGAATAGAATCAGCAATACGAGCATGCTTAGCCAAGTCCCGAAGACCTCTGCTATTCTCGAATATGCCATTCATCGGGAAACAATCGAAGGTGTGGACAACTTCGCCTTTTTCCGTGGCGTATTATTCTTTTTCTTATGAGAGTCTGCTGACTGTTGGGTAGGCTGTGTTCATGCCAAATGCAAAAAAAAGGCCGTGTTCATGCCGCAAAGTTGTTTCAAATATTGGTGGATGACGCATGATTTCATTTCACACGTGGCATACTGCAAAATCATAGCATCTGTGCACTGTTGTACCTGGTCCTTTTTCTAAAAAACATGTCATTTGAAGAACTATGGTAACTGAAAATCATTGAAACTTATGGTAGTAAGATAGCACCAAAACGTAGATTGGGCTCATCTGAAGAACTACTGCAATACTTGTAACTTGTGAGGAGTAAAAATGCCCTTTTCCAATAATTAATCCACTAGTGAAATATGACCACTTTCTGTTCCATTTATCAAGGAACTCGACTGCCCCTTTCTCCTGTAGTACTATTTCTGCAACGCTGCAGGACAAAAAGTGCACAAGATGAACTGAGATGACATGTAGGTTTCCACTGAAGCAACATCCTAAATAGATCCAAATCCGGCAGCATATAGCACATGACAGGAGTGACATCCAACTAGCAGCATGAACTAACTAGAGATTCTGGTTACTAGATGTGCAATGCTACAAAAAGGAAAACAGAAGCTAGCAATCGACAAATTATTCAGCAATAATGTCCCGGAACATAGCATCTGAATTGCTGAAGGTGCTTGCACACACAAATATGTTATGCAAGTACTCTGTCCTCTTCTAGCCATCGTTCGACGGCCGGAGCATCAACCACGGCAAGACATGGCCGCCGCCAGCGCTGCTCATTCGTTTGAGCGTCGTTATCGCAGATCCTGGGTCTGGGGCGTCACCTCCCTCGCTGTGGTTTGATCCATGTTCACATTAGTTTCAGACAAACATTTGCATTCAGAAGAAAATAACTAGAGTTCAGGTAATAAACATATAGTGCATACGCGAAATTATTGGATGAATGCTCACCAGATGTTCAGGTTGGGAAGAGAGGGAACTATAGCATTGCAGAATGGAGGTGCGCAGTTCTTGTGCAGGGATGCCTCCAGCACTTCATCCTTCTCCTATTTACACGAATAGACACAAAATATTTTGATTAATTTCAGTTCATAGTCAGTCCAACTGTAAGAGCAATCATGCAGTGTTCAATGGACAATTAATCATAACAAACTTTCTTTGCATGAGTTAAATTTACCTTCTCGAGAATCTTATTTTGCTCCATCAGCAACCTTTCCTGCAGTGATGAAATCAAAGGCTTAATGAACGGCGAACATTGAGAGGACTATCTGAAATTCAAGAATCATTATATCCTAAGATTTGCCTTGTTTTGGTGCTCCGTGATCGAGTTGTTCAAGAGATGGTTCTGCACGAATTAATCACAAAAACCGTTAGCTACTGAAATGATTACCAAGAGAACATCTACGTAATTAATAGTTCTTTTTCGTTTAGATAATGTAATTAATAGTTCTCTAAGTTCATTGTGTGTACCTTTCTGAGTCTGATGTTCCGGAGGGCATTACCAATCTGCTGTTCAAGCTGCTGTACTTCCCTCACTGTCAGGGAGTCCAGTTGCTCTCCCTTAAGATTCCTGAGTACATTCAGGATTGGTAAAAAGGAGATCGATTATTCTGAAAAACTTATGACGTGTGCAGGGTTCGAATTTGTCTCTGTTAGAAGTAATGTTGTCATATCTATATGCATGAAGTTTCTAGCTTAGTCATGAGGTATCTAGAGTATGCAGGAGTCCTAATAGATGTCACGAAGTATCTAGAGTATGTAGGAGTCCTAGTAGATTTAAAAGTCTGCAGTTCTGTAGTACCTTCTAGAGAACAGTAACTGACCTAGTGTTCAGTGAACAGTAACCGACCTAGATAGGCTATATAAGGAGATGTACCCCTTTGTATGAGAACTAAGCATGTGTGATATATTGTGAAGATATATAGAGCTTCATATATTCCTGGTGTGTGACTGTGTAAGAGTGAGGGGTGTGTGTGAAGCACAACCTCATTGGAAGGGAGCTAAGTGAGTTAGCTCCTACTGTCTTCTCAACTTATGAGCATTGTAAGCCACGTGCAGATTAGTTGTTTACTAGTGATGTTTCACGGTGAAGCATATTGTCCCTTTTGTTACCTTTGGCTCTTTTGTAGAGCTTCAATCCTAGAACTCAACTTGATATGATCGTAGTTCATACTCTCCTGTCCATTGCAAATTTGCAATAATCAGGGTCCTCGGTAAGGTAAAGCACAATAATGCTAACTGAAACGTCAGATCTATATTTATCATTGCAGCATACATAAGACTATGAATATATGCACAGATGTACTTTCTATACCTCTAGCTCAGGGAATTCTTCAATCACATTTCCTTCGGATAACGAAAATCTCTCATACCGTTCGAGGATTCTGTCAATGCTAAAGAAATAAAAGAAACCGAGTTAACAAAACTATATGTGATATAGTTGTAAACAATTAACGTGGAATGATTATGCGATAAGCTCATATATGAAAAAATGTATATTTCTCAAGTCTTTTGTAAAGAAAATGTATATCTCTCAATCATAACATGACGTGTTTTTTGTCATCCTAGCTAGAATATCTCAGTCATTTCTGGGTTATGTGTCCTAGTCATGGTTTTGATTACCACTCGGCAAGTGTTTTCCCAATCTCCCAAGGTAAATGGCCTTATGGAGAAAAGTATACAGAACTATTTAAAAATAAATAAATTTGATGCTGAGTGTGCGCATAAAGTCACTTGTATCCCATGTTGAACCACATATGAACACTGATTTTTTTTTTTTTTGCGTAAGGTATACAGTAGAATATTTACATTTCCTTCGGATAACGAAAATCTCTCATACCGTTCGAGGATTCTGTCGATGCTAAACTATATGTGATTTAGTTGTAAACCATTAACGTGGAATGATTATGCGATAAGCTCATATATGAAAAAAAATATATTTCTCAAGTCTTTTGTAAAGAAAATGTATATCTCTCAATCATAACATGACGTGTTTTTTGTCATCCTAGCTAGAATATCTCAGTCGTTTCTGGGTTATGTGTCCTAGTCATGGTTTTGATTACCACTCGGCAAGTGTTTTCCCAATCTCCCAAGGTAAATGGCCTTATGGAGAAAGTATACAGAACTATTTAAAAATAAATAAATTTGATGCTGAGTGTGCGCATAAAGTCACTTGTATCCCATGTTGAACCACATATGAACACTGATTTTTTTTGCTTAAGGTATACAGTAGGTTTGTCCTACTGCGTGTATTAATATATATTTTCAAGTATAAACTATGTATAGAGAGAGAATGAAAAACTAACAAAAGGCTAAAGGCTATCTAAATTGTACAGTCAAAGTAACTACACCGGCAGCTCGGGCTCGAGCAACGGTGAGAGATATAAGTCTTCTCTTCATTCAACATTCAGTCTATCTTCGGAAAGTTCCTATCAAAACATGTACTAAACTCGATTTTTGTAAACTATTTAGACTGGGTACTTGAATGTCATGCATCAACTTTCTTCGTAAGTAATTGTAGGATACATATATAGTTGATGGGGTTTATGCATGTCATGTAATACTCCCTCCGTTTTTAAATATAAGATGTTTTAGATTGTATCCACATCCATAGGTATACAAATGTAACTAGACATGTTTTAGTATGTATGTTCAGACATTTAATATACATGTAAACAACACGGGTAAGACATAAAACATCTTACATTTAAAAACAAAGGAACTACAAATCAGTGTTCAACACTACACTGCATCTCGGAGGCCGCGTTGATGTGCCCGTTCATGGTTTGACGAGAGTAAAACGAAAGGTGCGTCGGTGAGGTACAAAAGAAAGGTACCGAGTGGCTAGTGCAAATAAACACGTTGTGTTCTGCTCAAGGAATCCTTTTGTACCAGCATGCTTGAGTAGAGGGTGCACTCCAGCGGCACTCAGGTTTCAGCGGGACTTGTCATGGCCGGCATGGATTCTGCTGTATCCGGCCGGTTTGCAAGAAGAGGGAGTTGGGGATGGTCCGGGGTGTGCTAATCTTTGCCGCCTCGTGCCTGGAGGACCACGAACCGCCGGCGATTTCAAGACCTCGGCTAAGTGTAAGATGCTGACAGCGCCCACTTCATCTTCCTTTGCAGTCCAACGACCATGTAGTTGCAGGGATCCCCTTTTTTGCACTTGGTTTGTTGTTGATCTGTGTGGGATGGATGAAGAGGATGGTGCGTTTGATCTGCACATCCAGCTGGGAGTTACAATTGAGGCAAGTACTAGGAATTTTTAGAAATCAGCTTCCAATTTTGCCTTGAAGATGAACGCGGTTTTGAATAGAATGCAACAAGTCGTTGCCACCACATCAACACATGCTCTTATTCCATGCTCTGTTGCCATCATGGTGGTGGTGAGGAGCTCGGATTCAGTTTGTTTAATGATTTTGGGTGGCAATATGGAGGCGAGAGCTGTGTACCATCATATGGCCTCAATACAAATCAGTGGCTGTGTTATACACTCATCTGAGCAGGATTTGCTTAGAATCTGCAGCTGCACAAGTTGCAACTTCTTATTATTGTCAGGTGGTCGCCATGTTGAAGATGTTGTCTCTAAGCTGTTCGGGCTGTGTCACCGGAGGTGGACGACAACTCCTCTGTTGTTGATCCTCAGATTTAACGGCGGGGACACCCTAAGTTTGAGCTCGGTGAAGGATATTCGATATCTACAGCTCAACTCGACACCTCGTGTGCATTTTCCAGATAGACCGTCGGGAGAACCACCCACGGGGCATCGACTGGATCGCACCTATATCGAGGCCCTTGAAGTTTGCAGGTGTGGCAATTTCGGATCCGTGTTGTCGGCGGATGGTCGAACGCCGTATATATGGTTCCACTTGTGATCTTCGACATCTTCTTCATGAGTTTAGATCAGTCTCTTGTTGTATTGTGCAGCTAGGCACCTATCTTTCTTGCTCTTCTGTTCAGAGCCATGTAGTGATGTATAATGATCTTTAATGTTAATATATCTAGCTTTGTTCAAAAAAAAAAAGTAGAGGTGCACTAGCTAGCTGCATGCCCACACATGCGTCACATTTTTATTCAGGTGTGCAGAGAGTACAGTACTGTATAGTACTGCAGCGGCACAGTGCTAGTACAAGAGCAGGAACGTGTGCGTACTATAGTTCCATAAATAGACCATACTAGGTCATGTACCGAAACAGTGTAGTACTGGGTTACCTTTTGTAAAAAGGGGAAATAAAACGTAGGTATAGTACAATAGTTCCATCTATACTATTATTAAAAGAATAAACATGTGTTGTGCTATGTTGATACATTAAATATATACCGTTCAACTTGATCAACGATCTAGATCGCTCCATACCCTTTCAGCTTCATGATATTACAGAAATTGCCACCGATAAAATAAACGATTTGTTAATCTAAATATCCACCGTGCGAATCTACCGCTGCCGCAACCCTAAATCGTGCGAGTCCACCCGCCGCTGCGCGAGTTCGCCACGTGAAACCTTCCCCGTTGCGCACCCGATGTCACCCCGCGAGCTAGAGATCGACGTCTTCCCTGCGGCTGGACGCTAGCTCGATGACAGAGATTAAAGGTTTGTATTCGGAATTTTTTCTACTCCAATCCGTCCGGCGCAAGCCCCGCATGCAGCCTGTACTCTGTCCTCTGGCACACCCACCGGTTCTTCCCCGCATGCCACCGGTTCTTTCCCCGCATGCTGCTGCCATCTTTCCCGCTCGTGCGCGTTAGCTGCAGCTAGCGTTCCTGCTGCCTCTTCTATTTATCTCTCACACGCAGTTGTTGGTGTCCCGCTCTCACGATCTCCTCCTGCTGTAGTTGCTCTATATCTTCCTTATTTATTTTCTTTTTGAAAAACCGTATCTGAATATTGGTTTGCTTCCAAACTCCACTATTATATATCTCTATCATTATTGTGTACAGCGTTATCATCCATTAACTTCAGATGATTTGTTTTGTTTTTCTTAATCGTGTGCAGGTTATTTTACCCCATGTGGGTGAATCTAAATTTTAGTACAGATGGTCAGATTTAAAGAATAAGATTTGAAGGATCTCAATACATAATTAGGAGGCAGCATGACCATCCGGCTTCCAAATTATTGTTTATGTAGGCTAGGCACGAAATTTATTCCGAGAGGTGACAATTAGTTACTTACACCTCGATTTATTCTGTTTGAACATCGTCCGCTTTTGTGGTACAGTCACCCATATTATATTAGGGATAGTTAGGTTTTACCGCTCGGATTAGTTGCTTCATCGTTGACTTGCAGGTTTTTTGTCGTTTAGATGCGACATAGAGATGCAGATTTATTATCTTCCGTTACGACGTACGACCATGGTATCTTACCCATGTTTATCTACCATACATTCTTGACATTGTCTGTTAGGTTTGTTATGGGCTAACATAGCTCCTATAAAAGATTTAAGTGAACTATGAAAAAACAACATTAGTTCTGTACGATGAAGTCAAGTAGTCAACTTGATACTTTTTTCTTCATACATAGGTGAACAACACAATGTATTGCTATAGGATTCCTAAAAAAAACTGTTGGGCGAAAGATCAAGCGCAAGTGACTTTCTGACTGTATGATAAAATGGGGTGAAATATAAAATTTAGAGACGATGTAAGAGTGTAAAATAAGTAATCCATGTCGTTGTTGGTCTGGTCTTTCCTACTTACAAGCTGCCCCTTGAATCGAGAAGACGTGCGTTGCACGTACATGGCAACTAGTATCAGGAAAAAAGCAAAGAAAGCAAAATGCACAATTATATATATATATATTGCCATTCTCCAAATTAATCGCCTCACTGGATTCCAAATTAATACTCCCTCCAGTCCATAAAAACTGTCGCCAGGAAACAACGTACGCAGTGCAACTCGTATGTGTAACATGCGACGCTTTTTTCGGATCGGAGGTAGTAGCTAAAATATCTCAACCAGCTTGCTATGTACGACTATCTCTTTCTCCACAAAAAGTATACCGTGTTTCTTAACCAGTAGTAATGTAGCGGCGGCTAGGTGGTTGTTGACCTTGTGTGCGCGGAGTACTCGTAGAGCCTGCCCTTGGCGGAGAAGACGATGACGGCGACGTCGGCGTCGCAGAGCACGGCGATCTCGTGCGCCTTCTTCAGCAGCCCCGACCGCCGCTTCGAGAAGGTCACCTGCCGGCTCACGTTGTTCTCGATCCGCCGGAGCTGCACCTTGCCCCTCCCCATTATCAACCTCACTCTCACCGGCCGGCTCCTCTAGCAATGTCCTCCGGGCCTGCTGGCTGCCGCTATGTTATTTTTGGTAGTGCCGAGGTAAGCTTTAGCTAGGCGGTGTCAGGTAAGCCTATTTATAGTAACCCCGAGGGCCCGGGCAGCTGGGTCGAGCGGCGCTGTCGAGCTCTGGTTGGGCGGAGGGGTCTTTTTTCCGACGTGGCGGGAGGCCGTTGGCTTGGTGCCCTGCGGGGTGGCAGCCCACGCGCACAGGCGCAAGGCACGGCGTTGTCCGGCGGCCAGTGGGACGGCGGCGGCACCGAGGCGGTACGGACGTACGGAAGCTGGCCTGGGGTCCTTTGCTCACAGGAACTGCAGGCGGATTCGGTCTCTCGGTTGTTTGTGTGGCAGCCATGGCACTGGAGTAGAGGCGTGAAGCGGCGATATGAGTACCTACCTACCTGGTAGCTCTTTATTTTAAAATATTCGAAAATCACATTTTATATTTTTATAGTTTCATAAAAATGCTCGATGTAGATGATGGTGCATTCTACCGACGTGTTAAATATCAACTAGAATTATGGTATATTTTAGGCTGTATATAAAAAAAATGACAAAGGTCTGAATTTGAAAGTAGTGAACAGCGCTAAATTTCAACTCTACAAAATCTGACACATTTTGTTATTTTTGTGTAGCCTACAATATGAATTATTTTGGGTCGAGATTCTGCATGTTCGTAGGATGCACTATTATCGATATCTACATCCAGGATTCGAGATTTGCTTGATATTTCAAAATATGGTCTATGAATTTTGAAAAAATAAATAAAGAGCTACATGTAGGTCGGCCTCTGTTTGACTTTCTAAGTAGAGGCAACAATATTAACATGAAACTAACTTTTTTAAAGGACCTTGAAACTCTCTGCATTTACGTCAAAATGTTGCACATAGTTTCGTATATTACATTATTCAATAAAGTACGCCGACATACGTCCGCCATGAATGAAGCCAACGCAGTTTTTGACCAGCAACCCGCCTCCCCAAACCTGAAGCCGGCTAGATCGCCACCAACCTAGGTCGGTGACGCCACCATCTACCACATCCAGCGCCAGCGATGCTGGAGAAAGCTCCCTCCACTACAGGCCTCCCGCGCCGAACCTAGGCTCGAGATCCCATGATCCGCCGCACCCAGGCACCGCCACAGGGAGGGACCACTAGACCAATCATCTGCGGCGGAGGTGACGCCATCACCGCCGTGTTCGGAGCCGCTGCTCTGGGATCCTTGCGCCGTAGGTCGGTCGATGACCCTGTCGAGGCTGCCCTCCACGTGAAGCCGTCGGAATGACGTCGCACAACCAGGAGAAGCACACGTAGGAGGAGGACGTCTCACCGATCCAATCCGCCTTGGCATGTCACCTTACACAGCCTTGTATGGGCATGGGCCACACTATGGAACCTTTGCCACTGTTTTGTTGTCTGAGCATATTGATGTGTAGCATTGGCTCAGGAAAACCAAAGCCACTCCCAGTTGTTGAGAGAACATTGTTGCGTGCACAGGACAAAGTCAAGCACTATGCCGACAAGAATCGCTCTGTGGAAGCTTCACAGTGGGAGAGAACGATTCAGTATATCTGAAAATTACATTCTTATGCACAATATTCAGTGGCTAATCACCAATGTCGCAAGCTAACCTACAAGAGTTGTATAACCCCTTTGAGATTCTGGATAGGCTTGGAAGTTGGAAATGCAGCTTGTAAATTGGCACTGCCTGATACTACACTCATCCATCCGGTGTTACATGTCTCGCAATTGAAAGAGCTCGTACTGAACCATACTCTAGCCTTCTTCAGTTTGCCTACCTCATTGGATCTGTCCTCGTTCCAGAATGCATTTTGCACCGCAAGCTGGTCAAGAAAGGTATGACTTCTCAATTGCAGGTCTTGATCAAATGGTCTTCTCATTCAGCCTAGGAAGCTACCCGGGAGGATTACGACACCATTCGAGCAAGATTTCCAGATGCACCAGCATGGGGACATATTGGTACTCAAGGGGGTGACTCAGTAGATCACAATCTCACCTAGCTGCCATAGCGGTTCCACGTTTCTAAGTTTCTCGCCGGAGAATCCGCTGCCCACCTTCCCCTCCGATCGTCGTCCTGACGTTGTGAGGGGGAGGGGAGCTCTGGTCCTCGTTTGTGCGTGTTTTTGTCCTATGTTTTTTCTAGGTTTTCGAATTTCCTCCATTGGCGTCATGGTGGGACGGATGTTGGTGATGTTAGTAGGAATAATGGTCTCCTAGCCCATGCTCCTGCTCGTCGAAGGTGTTGTTGGCGCTGTCGAGAGGCTTGTGGAGTCCAAACTCTTGGAGCGACTTGGATCTGTCGTTGCATCTTGGCGTGGCAGCGAGGATGAGTTGCTCTTGGAGGACGGCGGTGTTGATTGTTACATAACTGCAGAAGATGGTGGAGGATCTGGCGGCCTGATGATGGCGTTGGCCTCGGATCCGGGTTTTTTACCAGTCTAGATCCAGTCTTATGGGACTGGTGGCTATTGCGGCTCGTTAACACCTCATGGCTAGGTGTTTCTTCAGTGTCAAGATGTGGACCAGCTGCTGATGTTCTTCTTCTCTGGCCACAGCGAAGGATTTGGGTGTTGATAGTTGCGGCGAGTGCGGTATGCAGCAGTACAACCGCTTCTATTCTCCTAGATTTTTGTTGCTTGTATTCGTACCAAATCTGTATCATTGCTATTATTATTAATACAAGTAATGTATGCCTACGGGTGTATATCGTCAAAAAAAAACTCTCTTATCGTCCCCTGTAATCTGTTCGGTGCCGGCATTTGTCTTTGTTTCCTCTTAATGAATCGAAGCAGTGCTCATTGCCTTCGGTCAAAATTTGTGATCCTACCTTAGGGCATCTCTAACTGATCCCCTAAACTTTAGAGGAGTAAATTGACTCCTAAAACTTAGAGGAGTAAAAATACTCCTCTAAACACAAGCGGCGCAGAACCGATCCCCAATACTTAGAGGAGTAAAACTCCAATTCAACGGAATTTGACTCACACATTTTGTCGAACACTTGCGATGCATCTTTGAACTGAGCTCGCCCAGATAGTCGATTCCGCCGCCGCCCGTCCTACTTCGGCCCAGGCAGCGTCGTCTTCGAGTTC
This sequence comes from Poa pratensis, assembly GCA_947311845.1. Lineage (NCBI taxonomy): Eukaryota > Viridiplantae > Streptophyta > Magnoliopsida > Poales > Poaceae > Poa > Poa pratensis. The sequence continues at coordinate 27,826,654 of CAMZMU010000116.1, read as the reverse complement.
TCGGTAATACCACACACCTATCAGGCTTCTCCTTGGTCTCTCTCCCCTTCTCCTCCGATTTGCCTATTTCTGAAAAATTCCCTACAGCGAGAACCGCCGAAGGAAAGTTTACTCCTCCGATGAGTAAAAATTTACTCCTCTAACCGTTTTGGGGATCGGTTAGATGCCGCACCTCCCTATTTTTACCCCTCTAACCGATTTTAGGGGATCGGTTAGAGATGCCCTTAGCTGGGATATTACAGATGCCTCTCGACCTCCACGCTCTTCGTCTCTGAGGCCTTTTTTACTATTTTAGGGGATTGGAGGGATTATCCCGGATCCTGGAAATTCTCCACTAATATGTTTACTTCTAGTGTGTTTTAGGGGATGAGAGGGGATAATCTCTAGATATCCCCACCAACCATCACATTTTTACCAAAAACAAAAACTCTAATCCATGCTAGATCCATGCTAGTGTATTATAGATGAAGAGTATTTGTGAAGATTTGTAAGGATTGGGTGTTCACCAAATACCCTCTCATCCCCACTCTTTCCATCCCCTAGAAACTCTAGAATTAAACAAGGGATGAAGGAAAAGACGAGGGAGGCTTGCCGCAGCAGGTGCCGTAGAGCCAGCCGGGGAAGGTGAGCCGAGCTTGCGCCGCCATCTCGGACGTCATGGCCGGCGCTGAAAGCGAAACTAGAGGCAGCACTCTCCGAGGCGCTCGTATTTGCCATCCTCGACCGCTTCAAGCACGCACACAAGCCATCACAGATCACACAGCTTCTTCCGGTGTATGTAATTGCCATTAGACAGATATTTAGCTCTTTGTGCTGACCATGTAACTGGAGCGTGTTCCAGATGGCCTTGATTTATTCAAACTGTGTGACGCAGGACAGTGAAGAAGTCAGGTACTATGACTGAAAAATTGGGCATTGTCTGTCGTACGAGTCTAAGAGCGTTCAAACCTCAGAGTTTAGATAAGCTGACTGTGACCTCATAGTCAAACTATTTGCTCTTAATGAAATGCTATTTATTTAAAGCGCAATGGTCTGATTTATTTGACCTACACGAATAGACAAGACGTTCATCAGTGGCATGTACGCTCATTTGTCTGAACTCTGAAGGTTCCACTCGCTTGATCATTGAAGTGTTTTCAGATCATTTGGCATTCAACCTCGGTATCAAGGTAGTGTTTCAAATACCTAAGCAGCCAAACAGAGATACTGGCATCAATCTCAGTATCAAGTATCAACATCCTGTGATATTGACATTGGAACAAATGCAATGGCAAGCCTTTGAATGTCTACATCCAAGCGGAGCATAAGCATTTTTTTTTTGGAACAGAGGTACTATTGTAAGGTGAAAAAGGGGGAAATTTCCATCAAAACCATCCAGATAAAAACTTGCAAGTAGAGTAGCAAAGATTTTCCAAATTGTCAGATGAACAATAAGGCAATATAGATATAGGGCGTTCGATGTGCAGCTGTTTCCTTTAACTTACAAAAGCAGCAGGGGGTAATTTTCAGCTGACAACCTTGCTTCGTTGCACAAATTCGCAACACTCTGCCGTCCAGATTGTGTTACACTAAGGAGAGCATATTCTAATCACCGCAATATTCCTCAAAAAAGATGCTACCAGATAGTTAACACATTCAGTAACTAAAGAAGCAATTAAAGGCTAGATATACTGAACTCTGATTTAAGACTGTAAATAAAGCTACATAAATCAACACACATATAAAAAGTTCAGTCTTGATTCAGTTAATAGTCCATATTTAAATATTTTCTAATCTATGTAGTATTCCACGCTTTTTGGGATGAAGCGGGTTGTCCAACTCGGCTCACGCTTACAAAGTTGGTCTGACCGTCATGTCTTCCAGACAATACATGGCTGACCGAGAAGAGGCTAAATGCTCCGTGCATCTATGGTTGTGGGTTAAGCAAAACTACATAGTGCACTGTGTTAAACTGTTAAACAAAAGTTGAAGCAGCATATACACATTATGAATTCGATGCCGAATACCTCCAGGTATGGTACTCCTAGAACAACCGATACCTTTGAATTGTCAAAGTTGGCTGTTTCTACTTCGTAGTCAAATTAGTGCCAAAGGCTTCCATTCACTAGGTAAAGTAACAGGAAAACAGCCACATCATTGCAAACTTTCATCTTAAGGCTGTCTGAGTCTTCAATCTAGTGGAAACAATATACAATCATCTGAGTATTGAAGGGCTTACATGGATTTGATAAATTCGTGTGAAGATGCTCGAACATGAAAGTTTCACTGAGAAAGCCCAATGCTCCCGGTGTACAGTTATTACTCACTAGATCCACCATCGTCTTTGCTACTCAGGGTTTGTATTATTGCTTCTAACACCTTGATGTCACTATCTCTCTTAGCGATCTCCTGTTGTTTTGCCCGCAGCTCTTCCATGTGCAGCTGGAACACTCCTGTGAGATGAAAAACAAAAGATGAACTATTCAAATCCGGAATAACCTCAGTGAGTCAAATGCTGGTGTGCCAACAAGACGGTATACATACTTGCGGTGTTCTCTAGCTCTTTCGTGACATCCTGTGCACGCTTCTCTGCATCCCGTTGAGCGGCTTCAGCCTGGCGTTTCTCCGTACGGGCTCGAGCAGCTGCAGAAATAGCGGCGTCGAGTTCACGTTCCAGAGACTGCACCCTCTGGTCAAGAATCTAATCCACAGAGACAAAGTACCAATCAGAAACAAAACTTACCGAATAACAATTTGTACGATAACGACTAACTACAAGCCAACAGACATTCGAGCCAATAAAGTACCAAAGTACATTCATCGCTCTTGCACAGGATTGAAAGGTATCAAGTTAATCGATTCTATAAGTTTTTTAAGGATAACGATAATAAGTTCTAACATCGATAGCTATGTCTTGCTACATACACACTAAACAGGAAAGAACTTGATGGCTTTTGATCCAAATAACTTTAAGTTTTATTAAGTACAAGCAAAGGCAACTCGTATCAAAGAAAATAGGCATTTATCTGGTGAACATGTTTGAGGTGGATATGACTTGTTAAATTCATGAACATAGGTTGGCGCAACCCAGTTTAAGTTTTTAACAATCACTTAACTTTGACACTAATTATCTTACATGCGAAGCCACTGAGAAATCATATTGCCAGTCATGAGCTAGCTGTTGTTTCACAGAACAAAGTCATACTTCCATACACTTAGTCATAGCAAAGTCTATCACAAACCAAGCATGCCCTTCATACACATGAGGGGAAAACACTCCAGACTATGAAATCCGGCACATGGCTGCACCAACAAGATTGAAAGTGATGATAATACATTCATGTGCTGTATGTTAATGTGGTAATACCTCGACCTATTACGCATTTACTTACACAGATCGTTGTCAGGATCATCACATGAATACAACCAATCGAATCAAACCCATTTGGCTGGACTTTAGCACTGCCCGTGCTGCCTAGTGCCTAGCTCTATCATATTCCAAAGCTACGCCAAACAGACTGGATTGAACCGAATCCAAGCAAAACCTAAGTTGCATCAGGCCTATGAACAGAGATTCCCACTGATTGAGCTACGCCGATCATAAAGCGGCATCTACTGACCCAATAAACAACCTGGAACCGTCACGGCAAGTTGATATGGATCGGGTCTGGGAATTCGGAGCATCGGTAGGTACCTTGATGGAGCGGGCCTGGTCGGCGGCGAGGGAGGCCTTGGAGAAGACGTCGTCGTCGACGAAGACGGCCTTCCGGGCGAGCAGCTTCTGCAGCGACTCGACGTTGGCGCCCAGCTCCCCCAGGTTCCCGATGGCGGCGCCCACCGCTCCCCCGAGGGCGCGGAGGGAATCGCGGAGGAGGAGAGGGACGCCGAGGAGGCGACCGAGACGGCGGATTTGTCCCTCTGCGCCATCGCCGCCGGCGATCCCCTCTGGAACGGTTGGCTAGAGTAGACTAGTCTTATACTCTTTTCACGTTCTGGCCCCTCGGTTTCACCGCAATCGCGGAGGGAGGGGCCGGAGTGAACTCTAGACCCACCGTCAGACACTGGCTGGTAGGACCATGTCGCCTAGAGACATCGGTGCAAAACTGCAAATCAACGGGTCCATCCGACGGCCCTATCCCCACCGCTCCCCGCCGCAGTGCAGCGCCGCTTCCTTCTCCATTCGTCGGCGCCCGCCGCCTCCCCCCTAAACCCCTCCCGATCAATCAGGTGCGCCCTTAAACCTCGCGGCTAAATTTTCTCTCCGTAACTAATTTTTTCCTCGATGCTTGCTTTGTATGATCCCTCGCGTGATATGGTGCCGCGTTTGTTCTGCGCGGTCCTGTTCTTGGTGTTTGGTTTCGTCCGACTTTTTTGTTTGTGCTGTCGATGAACCATTGTTGGTTCTGGGTTCCCGGGTAGACTGAGGTAGGGTTCGAAATTCGTATAATAGGTCTTTGCTTTTGTTGTGCTTTGAGCCTGTGATCTGCGTGTGGGCAACCTGGTGGTCTGGGTTGGGTGCAGATGGTTTTGTTTGGCTCGTTCTCGATGTGGTCTCCTGTGGAAAGGAATCCTAGCTGTAAAGATTATGATCCCTGCAAGGTTTTGTTGGTGCTCGTGGAGTTGTGTAGTAAGATGTTTAGTTTTCAATACTATGTGGTAGGAATTTTTTTTAGATATGCATGACAGATTATTCCCAACCGATGAAATTCCATAAAGATGTCTCCTGTGTATCGTATCTCCTGTTATTCTAATAGAATAGAATACATCTTCATTGAATTCAGCCATGCAAATTTCTTATTCAATGTTGTAATTATTTGGTACGAATGTCCTGAAAAAACTGGGATGCCAGCTTGAGCTCCTTCTGCAGATGACACGCCTCTGTCTTCTGTACAACCATTTTCTTTGCGGGACTATCTTCTGTGCAACTGGGTGAACTTTAGCCAGTGTTAGACATAATAATCTGTTTACCAGTCATGCAACATTCCTGCACTTATTGCTGTTCATTTTTTCTTGCATGCCTGCAAAAGGATTGCCTATTTTTCAAATTAGGACATCATTACATTAAATGATCAGTCGGCTTACCTCTTCTCTGTTTCATCATATTGTCACATTGTAGTTGGAATTATGGCGTTGGCGAATAAGCTTGGTAATCTGCTAAAATATGCAGCCAGTTCGAATCCGACTCTCTATCAGAAAGTAAGATGCATGTCATCCTCGAAGGTCTTTGTTGGAGGTTTGGGAACCCTTATAACTTTTACCTCATTCATATATTCAGATATTACTTGTTCTCTTAAGGTACAGCTACCTGAATGATGCACATCATTGTTGCAGGCCTTTCCTATGGCACAAATGAGGAGGGTCTGAGAGGTGCTTTTGCCCAGTATGGTCAAGTTGTTGATGGTATTATGTTTTTAATTTTTCTCTGCGTTCATCTTGGATTACTGTATTGCTTACTTTATTTGCTTTTGCTTTCCAGCTAAGATTATCATAGACCACGAGTCCCAAAGATCTAGAGGTTTTGGATTTGTAACTTTCTCATCAAGTGATGACGCTCAGTCTGCCATCATTGGCTTGGATGGAAAGGTAAATTATAATACTTGGCCTGAGATTAAATTGTTTTAAACTTACTCCTACCCTAAACATCTCCATCCAAACAATATTTTTCAGAACTTGTCTTTTTTAGCCATGTATTCTAGATGGCCAAGTTCATGTGGTTGTTAGTAAATGTCATTGTCATCCTCTGTTTTTCTAGAAATCATGATTGTGTATCTTATAACATAGAATAATATATGCAGGCATATTACTAATAAATGCAATCCGATCCAAGCGTCGGGAATCATGCCATTCGATCTTTACTGTTTATATTTTTCTTAGAATGGAATTTGTTTTGATCTTAAAATTCCACTTCATCATAATACCCTAGCAGCATGTAAGAAAAGTTGTACAGATGTCAACCGTTGTGATTGAGTGAGCTTATTATTCGTTTGTAAAATAAAATGGATGTCTGGTCACTTGCACCTTACAAGTTTACCTTCTGATTTCCAGTTGTGAGAATGCATGATGATTGACATCGTATTCATGTCATCCAGAAACTTATTTTCTTCCTTACTGGAATCAGGATCTTGATGGGCGCAACATACGGGTCAGTACTGCCACCGATAGGACTGGTGGCTTTCGTACTGGAGGTGCTGGTTATGGCGGCGGTGGTGGCTTTGGAGGCGGCGGTTATGGCGGCAGTGGTGGTTACGGTGGTGCCGGTTATGGTGGTGGTGGTGGTGCTGGTGGTGGTGGGTATGGTGGCAACAGGGATGGCGGCTACCGCGGCGGCAGCGGTAGTTATGGGGCCCCTGGAGGATCTGGCACTTTCTCTGGAAACAGTTTTGCTCCTGCTGGTGGTGACAACTTTGGTGCCAGCAACTTAGGCGGTGACAGTGATTTCCGTGGAAACCCAGCTGGAAACTATGGAGGTTCAACTGGTGGCAACGAGTTCCCCCTTGGCGCCCGAGGTTCCAGCTTTGGAGGTGGCAAGAATGACGATCTCATGGACGACCTCTTCAAGGATGACGAGCCTGAAAACTACGCCAACAAGAGGGTCTAGGCCTGCGTCCTGATTTTGCATGTCCGTACTCCTTAGTGATGAAGCATGTTCAGACTCTTGATCGATGTCTGTTGTCAGTAGATCGAAATAATATGCAAGGTACCTTGTGATGTGGAAATAACGAAAGCGTTATGCGACGGTGAGGTGATAGTGAGAATCCGATTTGGGTTTGCTGATTTATATTCTAGTTGTGATGTTTTCTTCTTGGAAGTTTTCTTGGAATCGTTCTTTATCTCTCAATCAAAACTGAAGCATATCCATCTGGTGACTACAAGCTTCGCACGGAAGGTGGGGGTGCTTTACACCTCACTCCTCGTACACCATGGCGGAATGTGTGCTAAAGGTTATGCTTGTCGAGGAGTGAAATGGTACATTGTAACTTCATAGAAACTAATAGGGTATTGCTACGTCGTGGTCGACCACGATCTGGCCTATATCGTGGTCAGTCCCGACATGCCATAAATGGAAAGAAAACGTTTCGCAAAAAGGGAAAGAATCCCGCGCGCATGACCCAGGACGCGTGGGACACGAGGCTTAGGTGCTTTTTTGGCGGGACGCAAGGCCGAGACTGCGACCAATAAATGTCCAGACCCACAGGGCCACGGGCCCCCATGATTCAAGGCTTCAAGCGACCCAGATGTTCTTCCTCCCCTCGCTGCGCCATAGCCGCCTCTGTAGTAACCTTAGCTTGCCCCCAAGAAAATCGAAAAGATTTAATCCCATGCAGAAGAAAAGCATCACCTGAAGAATCCCCTTCTGTCCTCCCTCCGCCCCTCTTTCCCCAAGTTTGAACAGGAAACAACAGCACACCAAAACCACAGATATTGCAGCTCGATCAGGAAATAGAAGTTGCAGGAAAAAGTATCTTAAAAAAGGTTCAGCAAGCAGCAGATTCAAAAACACAACAAGATGTAAGTTCTTCAACATCAGATCTTTAGCAGATTCAAAAATCCCAAAAAAGACATCAGTTTCTTCATGCGCCGTGAGCTCCATCCTTGCAATCAACTAGTAGATGAATCAGCAAAATTAACATCCCTATAATAATGTAAGAAACAATTTCTTGTCAGAAACGTTAGCAGAAATTGCTCACCAAAAATACCCAGGCTATTTCTTGTGAGTTAGATGTAAAAAAAGGTATAAAATTAGAAACTGTTGAGCAGGAAACTGATTTCATCTTTCCTGGCTCATTGTGAAAATGGAGGGTGCACTAAACATGAGGATAGCTGATTTTTTTGTTACTGTCATATACCAAAACTAACAAGTTTTTATACACCCCTTCTATGTTCTGAACACCATATAAACTAGTTTCTTACACCATTTTTTTAAAAATCTGAACCTTCTACGAAAATCAAACCTGAAAGTTTGCATGTACCATGATACTGTAAAATTACATCAGTTAAAAAAAAACTGTTCAGAAAACAGTAATCCCTAAGCTTTTTTACACCTGGATCATCTAACTGTAAAAAAGTTGCGTGTAGAAATACAAATCTCTCAAGCTTCTAATGTAACTACAGAAAACTGCCATGTTTTCTGAAAACTTATTGTAGATGTGTAGCTAGCAGTAATTGTTTCTTACATGATTATGACACTAGAAGACACCCCGATTAGTCGAAAAATCTAGCTAAACAAAGGACATTGCTTGCTGCATCAATTACTTCTCTTACATTTTGTTCTCAGAAGTTTTATTTTGATCCAATTTTGAGCACAAGCAAAAAATTGTAGCTCCCAGCTAAGAAACTTACAATTTTTCCCAAAAAAAGATGGAAGTGCGGGACTGACAAAGATCTTGTTGAACCTGCATTACAGTGACACGAAAAAGAAAAGAAAAGTTAGAGAATGATCTATTGTAAGTAATATACAAAACAAGGTAGACGAATGATCTGTTGTACGTGAATAATATGAAGTACGACACAATACATGCATGTTTTCGGTTTTCCCAATAGAATGTAAAGTATTTAACCGGGTGATCGACTAAAACATGGCACATCATACTACTTTTGTTTTGGACCAAATTCTATGATCTAAAGTTCCAATGATGTTGTGTATAACCTCGAAGTGAGATTTCATGACACTAGTTTCTGCTCCAAGGACCTGAACATATGATACTAGAGCAATAACATTTCTATGTATAACTCAAGTTACTGAATTTACTTGCACTTTAAAATGTCCATGAAAACTTACAACTACCTGATCCCTTGTACACTAACTTCGAACCATGTTATTGCGGAAACTAGCATGGGCACAGGTGCGCTGACACTCCATAAAAAAATTAGTGGTAGATCACAAAACCAAAAAATGCATCTACAACAAAAACTTACATGTGCAGTGGAAAAAGACATTTTAGTGGCAGTTCAGATAGCTAAACAAATAGCTGCATTTGAATGTCAAGGATGAAATAAGTGTTATCAGGAAGTATTACCAGTAGTTTGCAAACAAAATGAGAGAAAGGAACTGTTGCAAATAATGAAAGAGAAACATATGCCAACACGTTTTGCTAGTTTGTCATGTTTATCTATTTTTCTGGTCGACTGAATTGGAGTTTTAACATCCTAGCTTGCTCCCCTATATTTGCAGTGTACAAACCAATGGATGCTGAAGGTTTTGCTGGGATTGATCTTAACAATACATCTGACGATGATATTGACGGTGCCGCTCGTCCGCAAGGTCATGGGTGGGTATAATTTTGACAGAAGCAGATGCTGCTGGTCCGCAAAGTCATGGGGTGGATGTAAATTTGGACACAGCAGGTACTATACATACAGAGGCGCCAACAGTAACGGGTCCTTTTTATCATGAATTTACATCTGGGACTGAAAAAATCCTGTTATCTGTAGGCATCTAGTAGTAAAAAAAAGTCACACCTCTCTGTGCATAGCATGAAGTGCGATGAAAAAATCATGTGAATCTGCATCTGAAATTGAAATGAAACTATACTGCTACTTTTACAGCTAAATGGCTACATAGTGATCATGAACTTTTGATCAGGAATTTACTATGCGCTAAACTTTCTACAGGGTTTAAATACTTTTATTAAACCCTGTAGAACATCATGCATGAAGTTAATTTTGTGCACAGGGTGGTGTAAAATTTATTGTGTAAGATAACATGAAATTATTTATTTGAGATTGTAGGATGTAATATCAAAGGTAAAAGCAATCATCCAAAACGCTCGGGTGAAATGCGATACCGCAAAATCACAGGTTTGCAAAAGAGCGATGTAATGTTTGTAGGCAAAACCGAAAAATCAATAAAGCCTACCGAGACCCCTAGCTATTTGGAAAAGTAATGCATTAGGAACAGAGAATGTGAATATGCGAAATGTATTTCTTGCATAAAAAATATATAATTTGTATAACGAATATGTTATGTAGTTTCCTGCCTTGATAGAATTTGCAATGTACTACCTCTGTTCCACAATGAAAGCCTTTTTAGCAAACTAGTTTAGCTTGCTAATGTTCCTCGTGTTGTCAAGGTGGATGTAACTTCAAACATAGTAGCGACTGCTCAGACTTTGTCTTTGTGCAGAAAGTGGCACTGATAATGAAGTTCAGTCAACGCCTAACGGATTTGTAACTATAAAAGTGGATAATGCTTACGTATTACAACTGCAAAAATCAAATTTACATCTAGCTACCGTGTAGGCTGCTTATGGGTTCAAATTCATATACAAAAATTACAATCTATCAAGGACTGACATCGAGACTTAAAAAGCAGCTCCTGCCTATTTATTGCAACTGCAGAAATCAAACTTACATCTAGCTGAGGTGTAAAATTATGGATGTGATTCTTAGCATCTAGCAATCAAACTGACATCAGAAAAACACATGGGTCATGCTTACGGTTTGCATAACACTACAAGTTCAAGCTTACATCTGCCACCTATATTGGGTACTATTCTGGCTATTTCAATGACGGATGAAAAAAATCCAGATGGTGTCATGAAATATGAATCAATTCAGCACCTTTCCGCCGGAGAAAATCCACTCGGAAACGCAAAAGGAGAAAAAACACCACTTCTGCACACCGGCGAGGAGCCGATGATTCAGTAAAAAAAACTAGTCTAAATACCAGATCCATGCTTGGAAAACGAACAATTCGCACGGGATGGACATCTAAAAGGCATCGTTCTTTTACCTGTCCTTGAGGAAGACAGGCGAACTCGTAGATCGGCGTGTCGCCGGTGAAGAAAACACTGAGCACGGCAGCGCTTCCGCCTCCACCACCACCCAAATCCTCCACTCCGACGGGTGTGATTCGCTTCTCTAGAACCTCTCCTACCTACGGCGGTCGCGGGACGAGCGTTGGCGACGGATGCGGCGGGAATCGCCGGAGCCGGAGAAATGCGACAGTCGAGTGGGGAACTACGAGAGAGAGAGAGAGGCGAGGTGCAGGCGTGGATCGGCGAGTAGAAACGCTGGACGCACACGGCGCAACTGCCCCCAAGCGACTCGGTACACGTCGCCCGGCCACATCCGTCTCGCGCGCGCCGTTCGATTCGAATCGCGCGGCCACAACGCGTGAGCACGCGATAGTCCAGATCGTGGTCGACCAATCTATATCTATACTTCTATGCTACTATTACTAGGAAACATGCCCGTGCGTTGCAACGGGGCGGGAAATCCACTCACAGGATAAAACACAAAATCTTTTTCCTTTAATCCGGCACCGACGTTGACGTCGCCTGCGGGTGTCGTAACCCTCTTGGGGGTACCGTTGTTGGCACTTCTCCACATTAGAGCTCCAGATGAAAACGCTTGACCACTCAGTCTCGACGGAGGCAGCGTTATGCGTTGTCACCCTCTTGGGGGCGTCGTCGTCGAGGCTGGGTATTTCTCATCACGTTGTATCGGTTCAGGAATTATTTTTCGAGAGGTATCCACCGCAAACCTTTCTACTCAACTTGCCTCGAGGGGATATAGCTCAATTGACAATGCTCTCCTCTTGCAATTGGTCATTACGGTTACAAGTTGGCTCCCGGAAGGCTTGAAATCACTGTGGCAAACTCCAACGCTGCCATGAATGTAAGTTAGTGCCCTCCATATCTGTCATAGATATAAATTTTGCTTTAATTTATGCAAGACCAAATCGACTTGATTTGTAGGTAGCCAGGGCCGTTTGAAAGGAGCTGCTTTCCTGTGCAACTGAATATGCTAGTAAAGGACCAGTCACGTAAGTGTATTACATTATCAAGAAAATATTCAAAAATATTACCTGGTACGTATACAGCTTTAGATAAGTGCCAGACGTTGGTTCATCTTGTTGTAATGCTTGAGAACACGATGTACTGTCTCTGGCATGCCGGAAGCGCGAGAGGTGAGAGGCGACACGAGCAGGAGGTGAGGTGCGGTGGGCAGTTATCAGGCAGCAGGCGTCTGGCTGCGCACCGTGGACGGCCACCTGACCAGCGACCAGATCCTCGCCGTCCTGCGACCAGAAGTGTATTACATTATCATGGGCCGTCGCCGCTACGACGCCTTCTACTACAGCAACGCCGCCGCTTTCATGGCGCTACGACGCCTTCTACTACAGCAACGCCGCCGCGTTCATGGCCTCCGTCGTGGTCATCCTCCTCCAGCTCCTCATGGAGCGGAGCATCGGCAGGAGCAACAAGCTGCTGGTCCTGGCCGCGCTCCGGGTGGTGATGGTGCTGGACTTCTTCGCGGTCCTGGTGGCCTACGCCGCCGGGGCCAGCCGGGGCACGGCCACCACCGCCGTCGCCTCGCTGCTGGTCTCCGCCGTCTCCGTCTACATCACGGGCTACGCCGCGTACCGCACGCTCTTCTTCAAGCCAGGGCCACCAGATGAGTCCCCGGCGTCAACGTGTCGCTTAACCTCAGGCTCGAGCGGCGGCACAAGATCCTGATGCTCTTCTGCATCTTGGCGTCGACGATCACCTACACGGAGGGGCTGTATGTTGATCTAGACTCTAGAGATCGACTCGATCGAATCGGGTGTCTAAACTATAATGGATTGTCTGCCGCCTAGAGTTTTGGTGTCGAGAGCTACGAGATCTGGAGAGGTCGCGGTGTGGTGGAATATATATTGCTAGCACGCGCCGACTTGCATGAGAGTTATGTCCTTTGTTCGTACGTGTCCGGTATGGATGCAGAGTTGCAGACTCGATCGAATCCTTGTACTACATGGTTTAAAGGCTCGCAAATCAATGGATCCTAGCTGGGCCGGCCCAAGGTGCATGATCTTTGCATGAAAATCTCACCTTTCCGAGCAGGCTACGAACAGAACACAGCGAGCGGACGGGGAGATTGGTGCGCTGACGGAAAGAAAATAATGAATCGGTACATAATTTAAGGGTGGCATTGTGGGTAATTTTTTGCAATTTTAGGGGTAGTTTTAATGACGTACCGCCGCCAACCATCACCTTTACTCGTATTATATAGTAGAGAAAAGAGCAAACATATTGGGATACATTAAATCTATGTCGTTCAATTTTCGACCGACGATCCAGATCACTCCAATATTTGACAACTCAATACACCTTTTCATTTTGATTATAATTATGAGGATTGCCACCGCTAGATAAAACAAGTCGGCTCCGCGGAGGACCACCGCGTCCATTGTTGTCGCGCCCGGGAGTCCAGGGGTGCCCGACGACAGCCGCGCACGAGGATGGCCTTGCGCCAGTAGGGGAGAATACTGCTGCGCGTGAGCCGCCGCCATCCGGCAAGGTCCGCGGGAGAGCACGGCTTTGTTGTACCGCGAACATGTACCGCATGCCTAGGCCGTTCGCGAGGTCCGACAACGGCCGCATCCCGCGCCACTCCTCCACCTGCGAGGGCGATGATGTCGGCGCCCGTCTCCCGGAGCACCTCCTCCACGCTCCGCGGAGCCGCGTCGCGTCCAGGCCCCTGACGACGGCAGGTGTCTGCTTGTGCTGCTGCAGTCTCTTGCCTATAGGGATGCTCGTGTCACTACCGCCGCCGCCTCCCAGCCTGCCGCTCCTGTCTGCAGCATGCTTGGGTCCACGCCATCAAGGTACAGAGGTTGCTCTTGGCCCATCTCTATACTGTTCGCTACATCGTGGCCGGCTCCGAGGCGGGCGCGCCCCAATTCCGCACATGAGCGTGCTCCAGCTGCTGCTCCCGCCCTGCTCCTTATGTCGGGAGCGCTGAAATCGATTTAGGGACAAATTGGTCACCAACATTGGTCGACCTCTGAAATGAGCAGGTGATGGTGAAGGTGACTCTGGAGGACAGGGACTGCAAGTACATCCGGCTGGAGCACAACGCCTCGCCACTGTCGTTCGTGCGCAAGTTCGGGCTGCCAGAGGTCGTTCGTGCGCAAGTTCCGGCTGCCGGCGGACGCGGACGCCGGAGAAGAAACCCAAGTCCGTCCAGGTCGCCAATATTTTCCAAACTGAAGAGTCACCGACGGAAATCCTACTCCAACACGAATTGTCATATGATACGAACTCCCGTTCGAACAAGTATGCACTGCCGAACATGGAATCCTTCTCACGTTAGGTAAGGCCATGCCATGTATATTAAGGATTGGAGTCTCTCGACCGAAAGCCCCAATCCACGCCCAAAGCTTTCAATCTCGTTGTTCCGCCCGTTCGCCGACATTGTTGCCGTCTCGCCCTTCCCTGCTCCACCCAAGGTATGGCTCAACTCTATCTGCTTGATTGTACGTTCCAAAAGTGCTCATGTACAAAGCTGTAGCAAAGCATAAGCTGACCTTATTGATCGATTGGTCAAAAAACGACAGCAACACAATGTTTCCTGTGAAGATCAATTTCTGCTACAAGTGCATTGTTTTCTGCGATGATCAGTTCATCTACAAAGCTGAAGCAAAGCATAAGTTGGCCTTATTGATCGATTTGTCAAAAAACGGCAACAACACAATGTTTCCTGTCAAGATCAATTTCTGGTACTTACAAGTGCATTGTTTCCTGCGATGATCAGTTCCTGCCAACCTAATTTGTATTCTGTGATGCATTGCGAGGCCTGCAATGGCTACGATTTTAAATGTTTTTTTATTTTAGTTCAGAGCTGTTTGAATCGGATGTTTCAATCTAAACTGTCCAGCTCCGTTGATCATCATTATTGTACTTGTGCCTACTGTAGGTTTTAATCTGAATTTTTTTGTGTAGATCTGCTGCAATTTTTAAAGCTTGGTAGATGGGCTAATTTATCTGTGCCGACTGTAGGTTTCAAGGAAATACAAATTCCGACTTCACCGTATGTGCACGACATTGCCGTCTAATGGTTAGTACTCGCCGCTCAGCTGATTCCGCCGAAATTCCGGCCGCCCATGATCCACACAAGTTCAATCAGGTGAATGGACAGGGAAGATAGAACTCTATACTAACATTATTTATTTTCATTCAATTATTGCTGTAGTCTAGCTCAATCAGTTCTTGTTGTGCTCTATAAAATCGATCAAATATGCTAAAAGAAAAGTAGCCATAATCGCTCAATCTGGTACCAGATCAAAAAAAATTGCTTTGATTATGTGTTTATCTATGGGACTACAATGATTACATACAGAGGGCATCCAATTTCCCTTTTTGAATTATCTACATACTGTCCTCTATCAAATTCGTTTTGATCCTTTTTTTAAACCTAGTTTGGTTGTCTAACTTTTTTAATGATTGCAGAAAATGGATAACAAAGTTACATCTGCCATTGTTGAAGATTTTGATAACCGGCTATTGGATGTGCTGCCGCTGCTACTTCATTGAAGTAAATGGCGTGCCCGTGTGTTGACTGACGGTGGAAAGGCACATGAAGTAGATATTGAGAGGATAACTCAAGTTTTTTTTAAAAGAAGTCAGCTAATGTCTATAAGAAAAAGGAAAGTGTCTCATGTGAAGGTTAGTAACAAATAAATTCAATTAATATATATATATATATAAGATAAAATCATAGTACATGAAATTGAAACATAAATAAAGTGTGGTGAATGAGAAAGTGAAATAATTCTCAAAAGATATTTCATATGACTTTAATTCTTAATCTAGAAATCTATTTAAATGGCTAGGTAAAATAACTGAACGAAACAAATATAGATTCAATTTATATTATAATAAATTATAAGACGTGCGTTGCATGTGCACGTTCACTAGTATAAAGAAATTGTGAAACTAATAAGGCTTGTTTCATTTCGAGCCCCTATCCACCAGGCCTGGCAAATGCAGTATATAAGAAAGGTTTGGTTGCTTGCACTACGTACCCTTAAAGAAGTAGACAAAAAGATAAGGAATAGCACTAAGGCAGGAAGGCTTGGCTGGTATCATCAAAGATCACAGACTTGAAGTAGTACTCAGACATTTTTGAAAGAAGGGGAATGCCCCAAATTTTGAGGACAATGTAAATCCTAGTTTTAGTTCTGAGTCCTCTTTCAAAACTAGGAACGAAATCGTCTGACGTACACCTATCTACTGCAGAGGGACGTAAATGCTTCCCGTTCGTTCGTTGCGCATCCGACGGAAGCGGGGAAACACTCAGCCCAAAGACTAAATCAACGAAGGGGAGAGGGAAAACAGCGCTACAACGTCGTCGTCGTCCGCTCGCCGGCATCACACCTCCTCCTCCGTGGCCTCCTTCACAACCTCCCCCTGGGCCTCCGTCTCTGCCGCCGCTGCGGCGGCAGTGTCCGCCTTGGAAGTTCGTCGTGACGCAGAGCAGCACCAAACCCGGTGCGTGGAGCATCCTCGCCTCGCCCTTCATAGCCGCACTCTCAACCAGCGCATGTGCCATCCTGCTCTCCATGCTCGACCTCTGCATTTTCGGTCGTGACCTCCAAGAGGAGGAAAAGGATTTCGTGTCCTCCTGGTCGCCGCGCTCGTCCTATGTGTTGCCACCGCCGCGCTCGCCGCGCTCGTCCTCCTAGCACCCACGACTGCATTGGTACCCAGAACTGAACTGAACTGAAGTTCAATTTTCTGCATCTGCAGAATGGTACGAAACTGATAGCAATGAACTGAAGTTCATTTTCGAGGCGAGACTGCTGCGCACACCGGTTTTGCTGCAGCTCTGTGTCACGGCAAACTTCCTGTTACATTTGGTATCAGTAGCCAGTCGACAGCTGGATTCGTGAGCATAGTTAGCCCTTTTTTCTCTCGCGATTTTGGTGTCCAGCGGAGGCGAATCGAGATCGAGCAGGTAGTGGTTGGGCTCTCCCGTAGAATCCCACTATTTGTCTCGGATTTCGCGGTGACTGAGCGGTGGTTGCGTGTTTGAGCACCATCTCGGCGGCGAAAACGGCGGCGGTAGACTGCTCAGGCACAAGTCGAGCGGCGGTGATCGGTTGCTCACAGATCTCCTGTCAGTGGTAAAATCCCGAGTCTAACGGCTTGATTCGTGTGCCACATCGGAGGCGATGGTGGCGGCGGCGATGGACAAGGTGCAGGCAGATCTGACGGAATTGAAAACTCAGGGAGCTACGGTCGCGGATTTGCTTCGATCCATGACGGAGACTCTGAAAGGATTGAGTACGTGGATGACACAAGTGGATGGTGCCATTGGTTCGTTGCAGAAGGTTGTTGATGAGGTCGGCACCAGGGTGGCAGCGCTCGAAGCAGCAAAAGAAACAACCGATGAACTCACTCCTAGAGAAGGACAGTTGGGTACTGAAACTAGGGCGGCGTCCCTGAACTCGGCGTTGGGGCGTGCTCATATCGATGTGCAGAGGCAGAGGAGAGTGTTTCATAACACTCCGATCCAATTTGAGCTGGGTAGCTAGCAGAGGGAATCGGAACAACAGCAATGGTAGAGTGCCTAAGACAGACTTTCCCAAGTTCGATGGGGACAACCCCAAGTGGTGGCGTGGTGTGGCTGAGAAGTACTTCACTCTGTACAATGTGCCTCGAGACACCTGGGTCAGTTTTGCTACCCTGCATTTCAAAGGTAATGCAGCACTTTGGCTGCAGACTTATGAAGCCGCGCACGAAGTGGAAAGCTGGGAAGAACTGATAGTGGCTGTGCACACTAAATTCGGGAAGGATAAGCACCATAGGTACCGGGAAGCATTGGAACGTTGTAAACAAACAGATACGGTGGCAAGCTATTATCTGCAGTTTGAGGAACTGAGGCACAAGGTGTTAGTGCACAACAAGCACTATGATGAAGCATTTTTTGTCACCAAGTTTGTGAACGGCCTAAAAAGGGAAATTCAGAAGGCCATCAAGCTGCACAAGCCAAAGACAGTGGACATGGCATTGTCATTTACAGAAACACAAGAGGAGTTGTTGGAGGAATCAAGAACTTACATGGCCCGCAAGTTCAAGCATGACTTCAGGAGGCATGGCACCAACCATTTTGCTCAGAAAGGTGTGTTGAGTGCTCCCACTGAAGAAAGGAAGAAAAACGAACACAAACCACCCTGGGAAGACAAATTGGTGTCGCTCAAAGCACAAAGGAGAGCTCGTGGAGAATGTTTTAAGTGTGGGGAGAAGTTTCATCCTGGACACAAGTGTAACAAAACGGTGCCATTGAACATTGTGGAAGAACTGTTGGAAATCATACAACAGAACTCTGACTCTGAATCTGAACCAGAAACATAAAGCAGTGGTGATGAGTCGTGTAGAATGTTGTCAGCACATGCTACTGCGGGGACCACTCATAAAAATCTATCAAGTTGCTGGGCACGATGCAAGGGAAACAAGTGCTGATATTGGTGGATTCTGGCAGTACAGGGAGTTTTATTAGCAGTAAAGCAGCTGCTCAGTTGGTCTTACCTGTGAAAACGGTGCCACAAGTGACAGTGACAGTGGCAGATGGGGGGAAGACAGTGTGCAATACTGCCGTGGAAATGCAAAATGGCAATGCCAAGGGCATAATTTCAACACCACCTTGAGAGTATTCAATATACCAGGATATGACCTAATCCTAGGAATGGGTTGGTTGGATGAAATTGGGAAAATGTGGATTGATTGGCATAAAAAGAAAATGTGGTTTAGGCATGAGGGAGTACGAATCACACTGAAAGGAATTCGTGATGATGTGTCACAGTGCAAAGCTATAACACAAGAAGAGCTGGCAGAAGTGATCCACAAGGGTGGTGTGGCACAGATGGTGCAGTTGTGGCCGGTAAAAATTAATGAGGTGACTGAATCCATTCCTGACACAGTCATCAAGCTACTGGAGGATCACAATGGGTGTTTCCAGGAACCAAAAGGGTTGCCTCCACACAGAGATTTTGATCACCAAATCAAGCTGTTGCCTGGAGTTGAACCGGTTAATGTTAAGCCTTATCGTTACACTCCACAACAAAAGGATGAAATTGAAAGACAGGTTCGAGAAATGCTGAAAATGGAATTATTAAGACGAGCAGAAGCCCATTTGCATCCCCTGTGCTCTTGGTGAAAAAGAAAGATGGTAGTTGGCGTCTATGCATAGATTACTGTCAACTGAATGCCATAACCGTGAAGGACACATAACCCATGCCAGTGGTGGAAGAACTGATGGATGAGCTAGAAGGAGCTCGGTTTTTCACTAAGTTAGATTTATAGTCAGGATATCATCAAGTGAGAATGGTAGAAGCTAATGAGCATAAGACTGCATTTCGAACTCACAGTGGGCATTTCAAGTTCAGAGTCATGCCATTTGGACTCACGTGTGCACCAGCAACGTTTCAGTCTGCAATGAACATTGTGTTTCAACCTGTGATCCGGAAATTTGTGCTCGTTTTTGTGGATGACATCCTGATCTACAGCAAAAGCTTGGAGCAACATGTGGACCACCTGAAGCAGGTATTCCAGCTGTTAGAAGCAAACAAGTTGTTTATCAAGAAATCGAAATGTTCATTTGCTCAAACCTCCTTGGAGTATCTTGGCCACATCATTGGTGTTGATGGCATAGCAACAGACCTAGCTAAAGTAGAGGCAGTAAAAAACTGGCCGGGGCCTATGAATTTGAAACAACTCAGGGCATTTCTTGGAATTGTTGGTTATTACCGGCGGTTCATGATGACCCACAAGTATAGGGGATCTATCGTAGTACTTTCGATAAATAAGAGTGTCGAACCCGGCGAGGAGCAGAAGGTGCTGATAAGCAGTTTCGAGCAAGGTTTCACTGTAAAAACTAGCAGACAAGTTTTTAGGGGTTTTTGATATGACAGATAAAATAAAGTACGATTAAATAAAAGAGAGAAGCAATAATTGCAGCGAGTGGCCCAATCCTTTTCAACACAAAGGACAAGCCGGTTGTTTTACTTATGATTACCAAACGTTCCTGAGGACACACGGGACAGTATTGTCAAGTGCTTTCGCTTCATACCGCTGATTAATCTTTAATGTTTTGATAAGTGTTGTGTGGGTGAACCTATGCTAGTGCACCGTCCTTACTTGGACAAATACACACTCATGATTACACCCCTTGCAAGCTTCGCGAATGCAAGGAAGTAATTAAGATAAATCTAACCACAGCTTTAAACTCTGGGATCCTACGCTCCCTCGTGCACTAGTTTACCAACGGGGATTAGGTTTCTGTCACTCCGGCAGCCCCACAATAAGTAAACTAAATACACAATGCATTCCCCTAGGCCCATAAAGGTGAAGTATCATGTAGTCGACGTTCACATAACACCACTAGAAGAATAACACCACAACTTAAATATCAAACCATTAAATATTTCTCAACATAATTCCACTACTAACCACAAGACTTCTCCCATGTCCTCAAGAACTAAACGAACTACTCACAAGACATCATATGGATCATGATGAGGTGATATAATGAATAATAACAATCTGGACATAAACTTAATTCACCGATAAAACTCAAAAGCATCAACCACAAGGAGTAATCAACACCGGGAGAGTATCCCAATGAACTAAACAAAGTACAGCCCTAGATGTTACATCGGAACGAAGTGGAGCGGTGGAGATGATGGTGATGGCGGTGGAGATGATGAAGATGATGATCCCTACGAAGCCTGGAGCGATGACGGTGGTGATGGCGATGATTTCCCCGTCCGGAGGGGAATTTCCCGGCAGATTTCTCCCTGCGGAGAGCTTTTCTCTCTCTGTGGTTTCCGCCTCAGAGGCGGCGGAAAAATTATGAAGTCCCTCTCTTGATTTTTAGGTCAAGACGGAGTTTTATGCCGAAGGGGTCGCCAGAGGTGGGCCAGAGGGGCCAGGCGGGCCCGACGCGGCCAGGGGGTGGGCCGCGCCGCCAGGTCGCCTGGTGGCCTCGTGGCACCCCTCCTGCTGATCTTCTGGCCTCCTGCCTGTTCTCACGAGGAAATAATTCCTATATTATTTTGGTGATTTTTGGAGCTTCCGAAGTATCCCCTCCTGACGGTGTCCTTTTCAGCAGATTCCTGACTCCGACAGATAAATCCCGGGTAATTGTAAAACATGCAAAATAAGATAAAATAACATAAGTATTGTAATATAATACGAAATATATCAGTGAATAAGAGTAAATTATGATATAAAATAGTGATGCAAATGGACGTATCAACTCCCCCAAGCTTAGACCTCGCTTGTCCCCAAGCGAAAACTGAGCTTAATAAACGTGACCACAGGTTTATGGAGTGAAGTGTCGATAATAAAGAATACGAACATGAAGCATCAGTATTTACTTAACAAAATACACGTTCTTTTAGAACAACAACCTTTCTTATAAAACTTCACTTGAGACAAGTAATGAACAATCACAAGCAAAAGTATATCAAGAAAATCTTTAGATAGGTAATGGCAAACTTTGTTCATGGTCAGAGAACAATTAGCATATTCAACTTATCTTTCAAGAGGAGTCTTTATATAGAGCTATGTATTGCAGATGTCACATGTTCAACTATCACAGGTCCTTTGCATTCATTGGGAACTTCAAGCTCATATTCTTGCAAGTAAATTTTAGTGATGACAAAAGGAAAAGATAAAAGTATGATCAATCAAATTAGCAAAATATAGATGGATGGATCTCAACAACACTAATGCTTGCTTTGGAGAATAAGAAGGATAGGTGTACTGACTCACATAAAGTAAAAGATAGGCCCTTAGCAGAGGGAACAGGGATCAAGTCATGTACTAGAGCTTTTTAAGTTTTTGAAATCAGAGGCAAAAATTGTTTTGAGAGGTGGTTGCCTATGTCAACGACTGGCATAGTTCTTGATATCTTCCATGACAAACAAGTTTTAGAGCGGTTCCGAGATATTTATACTTTACACTTTGCACTTTATAATATGCACTTTCTATAGTTTGACACTCCTCCCCACCATTGCTTACACATACCATGGCTAACCGAATCCTCGGGTGCTGCCAACAATCTCATACCATGGAGGAGTGTCTATTTTGTAACTTTATATTATAATGGTCTAACCAGCTCTTTGCAATATTATGGACAAGCAGATGAAGCATGCAAGTCCGGAAAACTTAATTTGACATGGAAGATAACAAACCCAACTACTACTTCCTCATGAGCTGAAAACAGTGTCACAAATATGAAGTGTTTTGAATATTTTAAAGGTAGCACATGACTAATTTACTTGGAGTGGCTGAGAAATACCACATATAGGAAGTTATGGTGGACACTTTGGAGGGTTTGGCTCAAGGATTTTGATGCACGAGAAGTATTTCCTCTCAGTACAAGGCTTAAGGCTAGCAAGGCTTTGTAGCAAACATCAGTGTTGAGAGATATAGACAAATATAAAAGCAATAAGATAGAACATACATTCTTCCTTGTCAACACATAACCCTTTAATTAAAGAATAAAACTCTTGCTAGTTAACAATCATGAAAGTTAACAAGGATAATATATTTGCATGTAATTCTCTCTTCTTTACTTAAGTATCTAAGAATTGTTGCTACTGACCAATGCTAAGTTTGCCATGACTCAAAAGATCTACTTGTTATACCCAATGTAAAGCCAAAACTTTCACAAGTTCATCATATACTAGAGATTGCAATGCTAAAAATAAAGGTGCAAGAAAGTAAAGATGAAGCTTCTCATTAATATTCCATCAAAGACAACTCACACCAAAGGATACAAAGATAACTCACTAAAAGGGAAAACGATACTCCACATTGCAAACCATCTCATATGATAACCTCTCTACCAATGATATGACTACCAAATTATGAAGATAAAAAGATAAAAGATAATGATACCGGGGCACTCCCCCAAGCTTGGAAAAAGCCAAGGGAGTGCCATTACCATGGCGTTCAAGCTTGATCCCTTGGTGGTGACGGAGGAATGACAGTAATAGGGGTCAAGAAGCGCTGGAGCATACGGCGGAGTCTATCATTCTCCTCTTGAAGTATCTCCACTTCTGTTCTCAGAACTCGATATTGCAAAAACTCATCAGCCACCCGATGTGCCTCAGTTACCGAAGGAAAAAGGTGGATGTTCTGCTTGGGGGTACCGCTCCCTGCATATTATGAGAAAAGCACGTTGAGGGTTAATGGATCCCACAAAAGTGGGGTTACTTGGCCTGGGTCCTCCTTGCTGGCATGACGTCATCCTCCTCACTTCTTCCCTGACGCTCTGGTCCATGTCTGCTCGCCTAGCAGCGATCCCTTCTTCTGTTGCCCAATCGCCAAAGGTCCCGCGATTTATATCTCGCTGCAGCTCTCGTTGGCCTGGCAGCATAGTCTTCCCCACAAGATCCGTGAGACGACATGTTGATCTAAACCTCAGGGGCCCTGGCAGAAATAGCTCGAAAACAAAACGCGTCGAAAACACGAGATACGGACCTCAAGAGATCCGGGTAAATATATAGCAAAAATTTCCCGAACAAAAGGAAAGCGACGGACCAAAGCGAGTCGGAGACGAGCTCCTGAGGGGCAGGCGGGGCCACGGCGCGGCCAGGGGGTTGCCCGCGCCGCTGGTCGCCTCCCCCACACGGAGTCGGTCTCCGGCTCTTCTTCGTTCCGTAATTTTTAGTCTTACCTAAAAATGATGAATATAATTTTTCTGTAATTAAAAGCGAACTTTTTCTTACCAAAGTTGATACCTATTCCAAAACAGGTTCTGGAGTCTTCCGGTATTCAATTTTATGAAATCTTCCGGAGTCACCACTTGTATAATATCAACATCTTTCCCAAGGGGATCACCAGAAATATAATGCTTGAGTCTTTGACCATTAACCACTTGTGGTTTATCACCATCAAATGAATTTATCTTGATGGCTCCCGAGCGGTATACTTCTTCAACAATATAGGGTCCTTCCCATTTTGAGAGGAGTTTTCCTGCAAAAAATCTGAGACGAGACCTATACAATAATACTTTATCACCAATACTAAATTCTCTCTTTAAAATTCTTCCATCATGCCATCTTTTAACTTTTTCTTTAAACAACCTGGCATTTTCATAAGCTTCACTTCTCCATTCATCTAAAGAACTCATGGCAAGCAGTCTTTTCTCACCCGCAAGTTTAAAGTCTCTATTTAGTTCCTTAACTGCCCAATAAGCCTTGTGTTCTAATTCTAAAGGTAAGTGACAAGCTTTTCCATAAACCATTTTATAAGGAGACATACCCATAGGATTCTTATAAGCAGTTCTATAAGCCATAAAGCATCATTAAGTTTCTTAGCCCAATTCTTTCTAGACTTATTAACAGTCTTTTGTAAGATCAACTTAATTTCCCTATTAGTTAACTCTACTTGACCACTTGTTTGAGGATGATAGGGTGAAGAAATTCTATGATTTACATCATATTTAGCAAGAGTTTTTCTAAAAGCACCATGAATAAAATGAGATCCTCCATCAGTCATAAGGTATCTAGGTACACCAAACTAGGAAAAATGACGTCCTTAAGCATTCTTAAAGAAGTTTTATGATCAGCACTAGGAGTTGGAATAGCTTCTACCCATTTGGTAACATAATCAACAGCAACAAGAATATGAGTATTACCATGCGAAGTAGGGAAAGGACCCATGAAGTCAAATCCCCAGCAATCAAATGGCTCAATAACAAGAGAGTAATTCATAGGCATTTCATTACGTCTACTGATATTTCCTACTCTTTGACATTCATTGCAAGACATAATAAATTTCTTAGCATCTTTAAAGAGGGTAGGCCAATAAAAACCTGACTGCAGCACCTTATGCGCGGTCCTGTCCCCAGCATGATGTCCACCATAAGCACTGCTATGGCATTTGCGCAATATTTCTTCTTGCTCATGCTCAGGAACACAACGTCGCATAATACCATCAACTCCTTCTTTATATAAATGTGGGTCATCCCAAAAATAATGTCTCAAGTCACAAAAGAATTTCTTCCTCTGCTGATAAGTGAAAGTTGGAGGCAAATACTTGGAAACAATAAAGTTAGCATAATCAGCATACCACGGGCTATCGCGAATTTACCTTTATTGAGGCCAATTGTTCGTCTGGAAAACTATCATTAACAGGAATAGGATCATAAGGAATATTCTCTATTCTAGATAAATTATCAGCAACAGGATTATCAGCACCTTTTCTATCAACAATATGCAAATCAAACTCTTGCAACAAAAGAACCCACCTAATAAGTCTAGGCTTCGCATCTTTCTTGTTCATAAGATATTTAATAGCAGCATGATCAGTATGTATAGTCACCTTTGAATCAACAATGTAAGGTCTAAACTTATCACAAGAAAATACCACAGCCAAAAATTCCTTTTCAGTAGTAGCATAATTCTTTTGAGCACTATCAAGAGTTTTACTAGCATAATGAATAACATTCAATTTTTTATCAACACGCTGTCCAAGAACAGCTCCTACAGCATAATCACTAGCATCGCACATAATTTCAAAAGGCAAGTTCCAATCAGGTGGTTGGACAACAGGAGCAGTTGTTAAAGCCTTTTTCAGCATTTCGAAAGCCTCCTTACAATCGTCATCAAAAACAAATGGAACATCTTTTTGAAGAAGATTAGTAAGTGGTTTCGAAATTTTAGAAAAATCTTTAATAAATCTCCTATAGAAACCAGCATGACCAAGAATACTACGAATACCTTTCACATCCCTAGGGCAAGGCAATTTCTCAATTGCCTCAACTTTGGCTCTGTCGACTTCAATACCTCTTTCGAGATTTTATGACCAAGAACAATTCCTTCATTTACCATAAAGTGGCATTTCTCCCAGTTAAGAACAAGGTTTGTTTCTTCACATCTCTGCAAAACTTTATCAAGATTGTGCAAACAGTTGTCAAAAGAAGTTCCATAGACGGAGAAATCGTCCATGAAAACTTCCACAATTTGTTCACAAAAACCATGGAAAATAGCAGACATGCATCTTTGAAAAGTGGCAGGAGCATTACATAAACCAAAAGGCATGCGTCTATAAGCATAAGTTCCATAAGGACAAGTAAAAGTGGTTTTCTCTTGATCTTGATGTCTAACAGCAATCTGGGAAAAACCAGAATATCCATCAAGGAAACAGAAATGCGAGTTTTTAGCTAATCTTTCCAACATTTGATCAATAAAAGGCAAAGGGTAATGATCTTTCTTAGTTGCTTTATTTAATTTTGAAAATCAATGCACATTCTATAACCAACTACTGTTCTTTGCGGAATAAGCTCATCATTATCATTTGCAACAACAGTTATACCTCCCTTTTTAGGGACACAATGAACAGGACTAACCCATCTACTATCAGCAATAGGGTAAATGATACCTGCTTCGAGAAGCTTGAGAATCTCACTTCTTACCACTTCTTTCATTTTTGGAATCAGTCTTCGTTGATGATCAACAACTGGCTTTGCATCGGGCTCTAGATTAATTGTATGTTGACAAACAGAAGGAGAAATCCCTTTAAGATCATCCAGAGTATATCCCATAGCTCCTCGGTGTTTCCGAAGTATTTCCAATAATCTCTCTTCTTGACCTGAAAGTTTAGCACTAATAATAACAGGATATATTTTCTTTTCATCAAGGTAAGCATATTTAAGTGTGTCAGGAGAGTTTTTAATTCAAAGACAGGGTCTCCCTTAGGAGGCGCAGGGGGTCCCAGCTCTTCCACAGGTAAATTATGTTTAAGAATAGCAGGCTGTCGAAGAAAAATGTCATCTAATTCATTTCTCTCCTGCATAAAAACTTCACTCTCATGGTCTTCCATGAATTGCTGCAAAGCATCATTAGGAGCAACAACAATAGAAGCAAGTTGTTCAACTTTAAAATCTTCATTAGGCAAATCCTTTTCATGATGGTTTTTAGCAAATTTAGAAAAATTAAACTCATAAGATTCGCCATCAAATTTAGTATAAATCTTTTCTTTCTTACAATCTATAACAGCACCAGGTATTTAAGAAAGGTCTACCAAAAATAATAGGACAGGTCTTACTTGCAGTCGAACCAAGTACTAAGAAATCAGCAGGATATTTTGTCTTACCACAAAGAACTTCCACATCTCTGACAATACCAACCGGAGAGATAGTATCTCTATTAGCAAGTTGAATAACCACATCAATTTCCTCCAGTTCACAGGGACCAATTTCATGCTTAATTTCTTGATAAAGTGCATAAGGAATAGCACTTGAACTAGCACCAATATCGCATAAACCATAGTAGCAATGATCACCTATCTTAACCGAAATAACAGGAGTTCCAATTTTCTTGACATTCTCCTTAGGGGGCTTAACAATGTTAGAAGCATCTTCACAAAAAATTATATGGCCCTCTTCAATATTTTCAGTAATAAGATCTTTAATTATAGCTACTGCAGGTTCTACTCTTAATTCTTCTTCAGGTTCTAAGATTTTCTTTTCACTTTTATTAACCACACTAGTAACAATAGAATGTTGTCTTACTTTAACAGGAAAAGGCATTTTCTCAAGATAAGGCACAGGTAAAACATGATCAACAGTGTGTACTTGAACTTCTTTAGCAGGAACAGAAATTTTAATAGGCTCTTTAAATGGTTCATGATACTTATCCCATTCTTGCTTAGGAATGTTAATGTATGAAGCAAAAATCTTACAGCAATTAACAACAATTTGAGAATCAAGACCATATTTAGCACTAAACTTGCGAAAGCTTTCAGTTTCAACAAAGGACTTAATGCAATCATAATCATACTTTATACCTGATTCTCTACCTTTGTCGTTTTCCCAATCTTCAGTATTGCGTTGGATCCTTTCAAGAAGGTCCCATTTGACTTCTTCCTTTTTACTTGTGAAAGAACCATCAGAAGAAGCATCAAGTAAATCTTTATCATGAAGAGGGAGCCTTGCATAAAAATTATTGATAATAATATCCCTTGGAAGATCATGAATGGGACATTTGGACATTAATACTTTCAGCCTCCCCCAAGCTTGGGCGATACTTTCTCCATCACGAGGCCAGAAGTTATAGATATAATTTCTATCTTGATGAATTTCATGAAGAGGATAAAATTTAGAGTGAAAGAGAGGTACAATTCTTTCCCAGTCCAATGAATCAGCATTATCCAAAAGCCTGTACCAATCCAATGCTCTATCTTTCAGTGATATAGTGAATAATTTCCTCTTAGATTCTTCCGTTGTAATACCTGCAATCTTAAATAACCCGCATAATTCATGTATAAAAAGCAAGTGACAAGCAGGATGGACAGTTCCATCTCCTGAATAGTGGTTATTTATAACACGTTCAACAATTCTCATAGGTATTTTAAACGGAATTCTTTTAGCTGGTGGGGGGTCCTTCGCTGTCACAGGGGCAGTGAGGAAACTAGTCCCAAACAGTGTTTCAAACTCAGACGGCTCCATAGTTATATAGAGTAGCAAACAGAAATAAAAACAACACTTACAATAAAAGTTCTCCTTACCAATTCCACTTACCAATAGCGCTTCACTCCCCGGCAACGGCGCCAGAAAATAGTCTTGATGACCCACAGTATAGGGGATCTATCGTAGTACTTTCGATAAATAAGAGTGTCGAACCCAACGAAGAGCAGAAGGTGCTGATAAGCAGTTTCGAGCAAGGTTTCACTGTAAATACTAGCAGACAAGTTTTTAGGGGTTTTTGATATGACAGATAAAATAAAGTGCGAGTAAATAAAGTACGAGTAAATAAAAGAGAGCAGCAATAATTGCAGCGAGTGGCCCAATCCTTTTCAACACAAAGGACAAGCCGGTTGTTTTACTTATGATTACCAAACGTTCCTGGGACACACAGATAGTATTGTCAAGTGCTTTCGCTTCATACCGTTGATTAATCTTTAATGTTTTGATAAGTGTTGTGTGGGTGAACTTATGCTAGTGCACCGTCCTTACTTGGACAATTACACACTCGTGATTACACCCCTTGCAAGCTTCCGCGAATACATACTGGTGATTTTTGGAGCTTCCGAATTATCCCCTCCTGACGGTGTTCTTTTCAACAGATTCCTGACTCCGACAGATAAATCTCGGGTAATTGTAAAACATGCAAAATAAGATAAAATAACATAAGTATTGTAATATAATACAAAATATATCAGTGAATAAGAGTAAATTATAATATAAAATAGTGAAGCAAAATGGACGTATCAGTTCATCAAAAAATTTGGTCTCATTTGCCAAGCTCTCACAGCACTCCTGAAGAAAAATGTACCCTATGTGTGGACCAAATACACTGAAGAAGCATTCCAAACACTAAAAATTGCCTTAGTGTTGGCGCCTGTATTAGCTATGCCGGATTTCTAGAAAGAGTTTTGGTGGAAACTGATGCTTCTGGGTATGGAGTGGGAGCAGTGCTAATGCAGCAGGGGCACCCTCTTGCTTTCCTCAGCAAGGCCTTAGGACCAAAGAATCAAACCCTATCTACATATGATAAGGAATGCTTGGCCATTCTGATTGCCTTGGACAAGTGGAAAGCTTATTTGCGTTATCAACCCTTTGTCATTTACACTGACCAGCAGAGTCTGATTCACTTGGGCGACCACAAGTTCAACACCAAGATACAACAGAAAGCCTTCTTCCGGCTGGTGGGGTTGCAATACAAGATTGTGTACAAGAAAGGGATAGCAAATCACGTAGCAGATGCTTTATCTCGCAAACCAACTGATGAAACAGAGGAAAATGCAATTTCAGTTGTTTATCCCAGGTGGCTGGAGATAGTGACAGAGGGCTACACCAAAGACCCCCAGGCGCAACAACTGCTAAGTGAATTGTGCATCAAAAGCCCAAATGAACAAGGGTGTTCATTATAGGATGGAGTAATCAGGCATCATGGGAAAATTTGGTTTGGAACACACAAAGAGGCGCAGCAGGCAATTCTGCAAGCTCTCCACAACAGTGGTTTGGGTGGCCATTCAGGTTTTTTGCCCACACTTCAGAAGATCCAACAAATTTTCTGTTGGCCAGGTATGAGAGGGGATGTGCAACAGTTTGTGCAGCAATGCCAGGTGTGTCAACAAGCAAAAGTGGAGCACAACCGAGTACCAGGGTTGCTGCAGCCTCACAAGGTACCACCTGAAGCATGGCATATGGTCAGCATGGATTTCATCGAGGGATTACCCACTTCTGGCAAGTTTGACACTATTATGGTGGCTGTGGACAAATTGACAAAATATGGGCATTTTATCCCATTGAAGCATCCATTCACAACCGCAACGGTAGCACAGTTGTTTGTGGATAATGTGTATAAACTTCACAACATGCCTAAGGTGCTCATTTCGGACAGAGACAAGGTGTTCACCAGCTCTTTCTGGCAGAATCTTTTCCGTCTAGCTGACACCACTCTAAACCCCAGCTCCTCTTACCATCCCCAGACCGATGGACAGACTGAGAGGTTAAATCAGTGCCTCGAAACATATTTACGCTGCTTAGTGCATGCAAACCCGAACCATTGGTCGAAGTGGTTGTCGCAAGCAAAATACTGGTATAACACTTCCTTCCATTCTGCATTGGGCAAGACTCCATTTGAAGTGGTTTATGGTAGGAAGCCTAGGCATTTTGGTATGCATAGTGGTGATATGCCTGCTGGGTCTGATCTAGCTCAATGATTCTAGGAAAAGGCAGTCATGATTCCTGTGATTAAGCAGCATTTGGAGAGAGCAATCCAACGGATGACCCATCAAGCAAACAAGAAACGTTCAGAGAGGCATTTTGAGCTTGGGGATTGGGTGTATCTTTGACTGCAACCATATGTGCAACAGTCCCCGATGCCTCGATCGTGTCACAAACTGAGATTTCGCTACTTCGGGCCATATCAAATTATCCAGAAAGTGGGGAATGTCTCGTACAAGTTACAACTACCTGAGCACTCCAAAATACATCCAGTGGTGCATGTGTCATTGCTCAAAAAGGCGGTGAAGTCTTCTGAGGAGGTGAGCTCAACTCTGCCAACATCACTCATGGATTTGGCTGCTCAAGCTCAACCAGAGGCAGTGCTGGAGGAACGAATGGTGAAGAAGGGCAAGAAGCTTCAGCCACAGGTGCGTGTGCGGTGGTCCACTTTACCAGATGCTCATAGCACTTGGGAGAATGTATATGCTCTGGTCGATGCATTCCCGGAAGCACCAGCTTGGGGGCAAGCTGCTCTTTCAAGGGAGGGTATTGTCACGACAGTGTACATCAAGCAGGCGTTGAAGAGCAAGAAGCGGGCCATGGGCCGTCAGCAGATCCGCGAAGCCCGTGAACAAGCCAAGGCTGGGGCCCAGCCCATCACACAAGACCCGACCGGCATCCAGGATATAAGGAGCGACTGTGTCCTTATAAGCCTTCTGATCGTGCGTTCTGGAAGGAGTCGCAGCACCAACGACAGGGCTTGCGTAGACGGCGAGGAGGTCAAGACTATGTCCTTTGGTAGTTGCCTTCCGGGAGACGCGATACTTTCTTCGTACACCGCAACCTATAAGAGGACATTCTCCTGGTCCACCATGCTCACCAAGTCGACGAGCTTCTCAATGTCACCGGTTGATGGGGTGTATACCCATATATCCTCTGGGAAGTGATATCGCGCTAGGAGGATGCGATGGCCATTATCCGTAATAGCGAGTGGGAGGAAGTTGTTGTTCCATCCTGTCAATGCCCTATTGACCTGTGGCGATGTCGTGCCTGCGTCGATTCGGCAGTACAGATCCCATGTGGTGCTTGATTCCTTAAGCAGCCAGACATCGTAGCAATCCTCATAGTCGTGAGGAGATCCCCTGAGAAGAGGCATAGTCTCCCGGTGAACTTTGTCAGACATCGTATTCTGATAGCCTTGTCGTCCATGACATGGACGTCCCGTGGTGGCGCCACGGTTCCAAAAGTCTCTTGGCTGATGGAGAAGGAGACGATGGTCTTCCCTTTACATATGAGGCGGCCGTCGGGGCAGAGGCGTTTCGTCATGTAGGCGAACCAGTAGACGTGCCCTTGGGCAAAGACGCTGGGTTCGCCAGGTTCCACCCAACCCGCCGGCGTGGACCTCACCGGACGCCACATCCCAGAGGAGTCCTCGTCCCGGTCGTTCACTACGTAGACCTCACATCTCATGGAAGCTGCGGGGCGACCCTTTCTGTCGCATCCGCGATAGCAGATGCGCACGACCTTGTGTCTCCTGGCACGAGTGTCGTAGCCGAGCCCTAGGCTCGTGTATTTATGCATCAGATCGCCAGGTTTCCGGCAGCCCGTGGTCCGGCCCTCCGGGAGCGCCCGCTTCTACCCCGTGGAAGGGTTGCACACGAAGTGGATCCCGTGGGGACGAGCTCGATGATGATGAGGCCGCGGCAGTGGGTGGTGACCGGATTCGGCTGCATGAGCCCGAGCGCCTGGGGATCGTCTTCCCAGAACAGCGTGACGTAGCGCGAGAAGCACTTGCCCGTGACGGCAATCGGGATGGGTTGCGGCGCGCGCGACTTTGCCTGTTGGTCGACGTCGCCGTGGGAGTCATTCTGGACGCGGAGGATCTTAGGACGTCCGGCGTGGAGGGCGGTGTAGCGGTCGGCGAAGTCGTCGGAGGAGAGCGTGGCTGCCCAGGCGCTGGAGAGAGCACGACACCCGAGGGCGGACTTGGCCGGCAGCCACGCGAAGATCTCGTCCGAGATGATCTCGTCGAGGAGGGCCGGACATGGGCTCGTCGGAGCCATGAACCGGAGGGTTTTGGGTGGGTTTCGTGAGAAGAGATGGATCGATGGAATGCAGGACTGCGCTGGACGCGTCGTGATGATAACCGATCGCGCAACGGATATGCATGCGGAAATAGCGTCAACGGCGCGCGCATAGGCTGGAGATTGGTTTTGGGAAGGAATATTTTTTTAAAGGGTGTGACTAGTGCTCAATCGACTGAGAATTGACTTAATTCTCAGTCAACTCATGTCACACATTGATTTCTAGCAATCTACTCCCGATCAATTAATTTTTTCTTTTGAACCCTCCCGATGGATTGATCTGTATGTGTCGTGGACTCGTGGGTGCCTCGCTCAGGCTGCACACTCCAAGCGAAGGCCCAGGTAGCCACTGGCCCAGGTTGCGAGAAAACGTGTGCTGTGTGCTTCCTACATCAAAAAAAAAAAAAAAAATCAGCTGGTATGGGTCGGTCGTACCCATCTATTTTTATTTTTTTGTGTGTTTGACTCGTTACCCTCGAGAAAAAGGAAAAATAAGCTGGTGTGGGACTGTGGGTCGTTGCCAAAAAAAAACTGGGGTGGGTCGTTCTTCTTAATCTAAAACTAGCGATAGATCTATTTTTTATTATTCAGAAAATTAATTTAGTAAATAGATATTATCATATTTAAGTTTAATTATTGCTAAAAATAATCATTCCGAGAAAAAGATGTTTACCTGTAGCAAATAAAATGTTTGACCAGTACAAAAATTGTTCACATATTTTGAAAAAATGCTAAGCCATCTAAAAGCATTAGGGGTTCGACAAAAAAATGTTCATGTATTTTTTTAAAAAGGTTTATGAATTTAAGAAAAAATTCATGGAATTGAAAAAAGATAGTTGTTGTTTGACTACGTGAATATTTTTCTGAACCTGTGAACATTTTTTAAACACGAGAGCATTTAGTTTGAACCACATGAACAATTTTTTGAACGGACTGAATAATATTAATAACCTTCTTGCATAATTTCATGAAAACTTATGAGCCTTTTTTATAGGTTAAAGAAAAGCATAGCCCACAAATGGGACAAAAATATCTTAGAAAACACAAGGAGGCATGTGCGGATATAATTGGGCAGCTCTTCTTTTTTTATCACAGAAGATTCACTAAAAAAATTAGACACACAAAATAAATTTGTAATTATAGAATCAAAATGGAAGTGCAACATTTTTTTTGAATTTTTTGAACGGTGTTATTAGTTTTTAGTCGACTCTGAATGAACCAATTCTTAGTCGAACAGTATCAACATGTTGATTCCTAGCTGCTTTTCTTCGTTCCATTGCTTAAAGCGGAAATCTCAATTGCAATTTACGTGTAACCAAAAAATTCAGTTGCAACTAGGGCATCCCTCAAAAAATCTCAGTTACAACTGCAGTTGCAATTGGAGTATCCTCGAGAAAATCTCAGTTAAAAGTGCGGTTGCAAATGGAAAAAAAATGGAAAAAACTCAGTTGCAACTGGGTTATCACTCAAAATCTCAGTTGCAAGTGCAGTTGCAACTGGGGGGACAAAAAAATCTCAGTTGCAAGTGCAGTTGTAACCGGCGACATCCTAGAGAAAATCTCAGTTGCAAGTGTAGTTACAACTGGGACAAAAAATTAAAAAAATTCTCAGTTGTAAGTGCAGTTGCAACTGGAGCATCCTCGAGGAAATCTCAGTTGCAAGTGTAGTTGCAACTGGGAAAAAAGAAAAAAATCTCAGTTGCAAGCGTTGTTGCAACTGGGGCATCCTCGAAAAAATATCAGTTGCAAGTGCAGTTGCAACTCGGGACAAAAAAACTCAATTGCAAGTGATGTTGGATTTGGGACAAAAAAAAAGAAAATTTCAAATGCAAGTACAACTGCAAATGGGGCATCCTCGAGAAAATCTCAGCTGCAAGTGAAGTTAAAACTGGGACTAAAAAACGAAAACAAAAATCTTAGTTGCAAGTGCAGTTGCAACTAGGAAAAAAAGAAAAAAAAATCTCAATTGCAAGTGGAGTTGTTACTAGGGCATCCCTCGAGAAAATCTCAGTTGCAAGTGTAGTTGTAACTGGAGCATCCTTGAGGAGATCTTAGTTGCAAATGTAGTTACAACTGAAAAAAACAAAAAAAACGCAGTTGCAAGTGTAGTTGCAACTGGGACAAACAAGGAACAAAAAAATGATGTAGGTTGGTCCCGATTTTCACGGATTTGTGCGGAGGGATCGAGAAAATCTCAGTTGCAAGTGGAGTTGTTACTAGGGCATCCCTCAAGAAAATCTCATCATTCAAGCACATAGGGGTACACTCGATGTTCTCAACTCCACAAGCCTCCAATGTTGAAGGGAAACTCACATGCTCAACATTCTCGATCTCATCGCCTCCAAAGGTGCATGCCATAGTTTGGCCATGCTCGGTCAACGTATCCACCAAAGTGATAGTATTGCTCATGCTCGCCTCCGTGGTCGAAGGAAAAATTCCATTCTCGCCCATCCTCTCATCATCCTTATCTCCATTTGGGCAATCCCCCATCATGTGATCATTGCCATCGCATATTGGACACGAGAGATTGGGACATTCTTGTGGACCATGGTCTTGGCCTTGGCAATTGTCACTTATGCGTTCTTCCTCGTGCCATATGGGTGCCAAAGTGGCTCGATGATCTCTAGGGTGAGGTGGTGGCGAAGGAGTGCGTTCATAGCGTCCACCATTTGAGCGATGAAGCTCTTGATGTTCATTCTTTTGGTACGCTCGAGGTGGATGTGGACGGTGCACTTTATGGCGATGTCGATCATGAGCGTCGCGATGGTTTGTAGGTGGGAAAGCACATCCACGTCTCATTCCATTGAGGGCGTCACCATGATGTTGGCTCGACTCGCTCTCACTTGAGTCGAGGCGATGGTAGTGGTGACAATCATTCGGAAGATTTTGGCGGTTTTGTTGTTCATGGCGACGATGATGCTCTTGTTCGTTATGGTTCACATGCTCATGATTGTGATGGCGTGGTCTTGGAGGATGACGACGACGTCCTTGTTCATCAAAGTCATTCGCACTCGGTATGCCATGGTTAGTACCCAATGTGTCATGACGATCGCGTTGTTGCGGTGGTGGTGATGGTATGCGTTCATGACATTCCCCATTTTGGCGTTGACGCTCTTGATGCGCGTTGGCATTGTTCACGTGAGGAGAACATGGGTGTTCCACATGATGACGATGTCGTTCATGACCGTCGCGTGTTGGGTTATCTTGAAGATCTTGTTGTGGTTCACCTTGACGAGGACCATGACGCGCATGCCTTGATTTTGACGACCTTGAAGTGTGCCTTGAACGACTTAAGCGTGATGAAGACGAGGCTCGTTGTTGCGCAAGGTTATTGAGAGCTTCGGTCACTCGCTCCATAGATGCTTTTTGCGCATGCATGCGGTCATTGAAGTTGGCTTCTAGAGCTTGACGACGACGCTCATAGTGGCGTAAGCCATCACGAAGAATGTGTACAACACCAACGAACTCTTCATCTGTGACATAGCCATGATCACCTCGAACTTCACCTTGGATTTCATCGTCCGAGCTTGAGCTTCCGTTTGTACTTCCCCTAAACATTTTCTCAAGAACAAGTGAGATGTGTGGTAAGGAAAAACCAAGACAAACTATATCCCAAGTATAATGTGGCTTGAGAGGAGAGAATCCGGTTCTAACACCCAACACACACACTTATGAGGATAGGCAGGTACGAAGTGGCAATGGAAATCAAGCAAACGCGGAGAAAAGCGTATTGTAAAAGGTAGAGAAAATCCATAATGATCAAATTACCAAAGAAACTCCAACCACAAAGTATCAAGAAACAAACACAAAAGCGAATGATGGGGTTGGGCGACCAAAGGGCGAGCACTCGAAGATATGCAACCTATCGAAGACTACGTGCTCAAATGTCACCCAACACAAGAAGGACGCTAGCTCAATTGCTTTGAGCGGGTAACGGATTTGCACAAGAGTTAACACTCACACTCACTTTGGCGGTTTTAGTTTTGTCGCAACCTAGAAGAGATGATACTTGGCACCATTTGATTCTTTTCTTTTGTCATCTTTTTTTTTGACGATGATTCCTTCTCTTTTGCTAGTGCCAAGATCTCTAACGATACACACTCGCTAACCTTTAAGACAATCACTCGAACACGTGCAATGCCTCGCAATATCAAAGAGCTAGTCCGATAGGTCAAGGTACGCGAAAGGAAGAAGGGTTCACAACGGATTACAAAGTTGGGGAAATGTCGAGTCCTTGGTGTCATCTTTGCTTGTCGTTGATGAAGTTGCTGTGGAAGCTTCGATGTTGTAGACATTGAACACACCGGAAAAGGACTCAAACAACAACGGAGAATTGCCAAAACGAACCGAGGAAACAAAAGGAAGAAAAGAAGTTTTTCTGTCAAACCGGACCTGGGGCCGGTTTTGGCCGGCTGGGGGTCCGGACGCGTCGGGTTGTCGGCCGGTCTGTGGCCGGGTCTGGGCCGGCCTGGAGGCCGGCTCTGCTGGAGCTCAAAAATCCGTGAATTTTGGGCAGAAAAGTGACGCGAAAAACCTCGATTTCGTGGGAAATTGGCAAAATTAAGGATAGGGAACGCAAACAAGGGTGGAGGGGGTCCTAAAGCAATAGATCCATGGATCAAAACTACCAAAAACTCATCAAATCGACCAAATCGCTCGAATCCCAAAATGGCTATTTTTGGTGGAAATTTTTGAATTTCTCAAAAACAAAGAAAAAATTGGTGGAAATCGGTGGAAACACAAATCAAATCCATAGCAACCTAGAGCTCTGATACCATATGATGTAGGTTGGTCCCATTTTTCACGGATTTGTGCGGAGGGATCGATGAACACGAAGAACAAGGGATGAACTCAAGAACACAAAGAGGGGAAAACACAAAAAAAAAGGATAACTAGCAAGTAGCAACTCAGCAAGATTCAACTGGTAGCAAATCCCTGTGGGCAGCCCCCAATTCTATTCTCCCAAGCACACCTTACTCTTAGGATTGTTTGTCCAGTTGGTCAATCCAACCAACCCAATAGAATCACCCTAGGATGAAAGATTGGCAAGTAGCAAACTACAAGAGGAAGCCTTGGTATCCACGAAGGGATCTTCTCCGCAAGGGGAGGCCTTGGTTCATCTCCACAAGGGGAGGCCTTGATTCATCTCCATAGGAGGAAAGAGACACTTTGAGAAGAAGGAGCAAGGCTCTACTCTAATCCCAAATCATTGTCTAACCCTAGATCTGAAGGGGAGGGGGTCTATTTATAGTCTGGGTACAAAACGGGGGTAAGTCACGTTGACAGGTGGGGACGCGCGCGAGCTGGAGGCGATCCGGACCTGGATCCGGTTTAGGCTGGCCTGGGTGCCGGTCCGGACCTGAGCCCGGTCGAGGCCGACTGGGGGTCCGGCCGGCTCTGGGAGTGGCCCGACATTGGGGCCGGTTTAGGCCGGTTGTACGACCGGTCTTGTCGGTTGCCGGTCCGGACCTGGATCCGGTCTTGGCCGGCTGGGGGTCCAGTTTCCTCAGGTGCTTGTCCGGCTGAGCTTCTCCTCCCTCGTCTTGCGTTGTCTCTTGGCCATCTTCTCCACTCCATTGTAGGTCATCTTCTCCATCATCTTGGTCCTTCTCTTGCTCATCTCCTCCACTCCATTGTGGGTCATCATCAAGGTGGTTCCTGAGTATGCACAAAGTATCCGAATGAAATAGCAACTCATTCAAAGGAGTGTCGAGATCACACATAGATAGGAGTGAGTTCACCTTATCATGGAGAGCTTTGACTCTTGCTCTAGTCATTGGCCCACTTGGCGTGTCATGTGTAGGGCGCACTACATCAAAAAACCTTAGTTGCAAGTGCAGTTGCAACTGGAAAAAAATCACACTTGCAACTGTGGGCATCCTGTAGAAAATCTCGGTTGCAAGTGCACTTGCAACTGGGATAAAAAAATCTCGGTTGCAAATACAGTTGCAACTGTAGCATCCTCGAGAAAATCTCAGTTACAAATAAAGTTGCAACCGGGAAAAAATTACTTATAACTGAAATATCAAAGTTGAAAAGGTCCATTAATGAAAACATATTAAAAGCATCACACTAAGAATCATAAATACAAAATATAAAGAAAATCGAGAAAAAATAAATAAAAAACTATAAACTATAGTTCTTACGGCAACGAACATAAATACGGTGTTCTTACCCATATTGTATAGGTAACTAGTTATGGGAATAATTAAAAGAACAAAAAAACAATCACGGCCCAGGAAATAAAAATGTCTGAATGGGACGTACAACCCAGCACATATTCCCATTGGAAAATGAACAAACCCATAATAGCTATTTCCTAACATAAAGACACGCTCGATTACAATCAACCATCAATTAAATGGATGGCTAAACACATATTCCTCCTCTCGCTCTCTTATGTTGACGGGCTATCCCGGAGATGCTAACACATGTGTAAAACAATAGAAAAAGAAAATTTACAAAACTCCGCGTAATTTCTAGCGGTTGTACAGCCAACTGATAATTAACTAAATCATGCAACGAATTAGCAAATCCGTATATAAAGAGGGTGTGACTAGCTATCATTCGACCGAGAACTAAATTAAATCCCGGTCAATGATGTCATCCATGTCTAAAAAGAAATTTTTGGTTTCGCCTCGGTATACACCTAAAATTTAATATGTGCAAAAAACGAGAAAAATCACTTGCAACAAGTATGGGACAAAAGAAAAGTTTGGTTGCAACCATAGTGTAAATTAAAATAATCGGTCACAAGAAAATTTCAAGTTGCAAGTGATATAGAATACTGGTATTTTTATAGAATCCATACATAAATTGTATTCCCTTTTTATTTAAGACCTATTTTCCCCTCGTAGACAATAGTTAGCAATCCCCGAGCAGAAATAAGTTAATACCATAAAGTTTGTTTTCAAGATTTCCTATAATATGACAAACAAACCGGATCAACCTTTGAAAAACACTAAAAAATGAACCACAAAAGGCATCTACAATCTTGATAATATTATGTTCCGTGTAGACATGTATGTCGTTAATTATTAAAAGAATAGTTCGTGAAAAAATAATAAAAATAAAGAAAAAGAGACAAAGATTTAAAAGGCAAAGAAAAAAGGAAAAACAAAGTCGAGGAAACAAAAATATAAAAAGAAACCCTACAAGAGAAAATATAATACAATAGGCATAAGCGCGGGCACAACATCTATGAAAAAACAATCTAGACAAGCAACAAAAAAAAATCCCGCACACATGAAAAAAAAATCAACTTTTTTAATAAAATCCTGCATGCATGGAAGGCCCATGTGAACACAAGCAGGCCCATGTGGATAGAAGACTAATTGCCCAAAAAGAACCAGCCGTCCAGCGAACATACTGCTCACGTGAATGTTAGGACCAGATAATTACGTACAACACGAATCTAGGAGCAAAATATCTAACGGATAGAAAATCGACTGAGCACTAAGCTAATTCTCAGTCGACGGATAAAAATATCGTGGACAGATTCCTACAAGACCTAAATGAAAGTACAGTTAAACCACCGGCGCGGACAAGCCGGAGAGAGGGAAGACCCAGCCATCTAGGTCCAGAATGAGTACTAGTTGGGCTGGGCCTTGAGTTACTCTGGTTTGCCTTGTCCGGTTAATCAGGTCCACAAACACTTTGGTTTACCCCTCCAAAAAAAACTAGTTTTATACCGACGAAATCAGAGCTCCAGCGGTTAGCAATCTGAAGGGAAAGCTGTTCCTTGGCAAACATGTGTTTGTGGGGTTGTTTCCAACAACAAAAATTAACACACCTTCCCAAGCAATTATTATTATCCTACTAGTGTGTGCTTATGCTGTCCTGAAGCGTGCTCGCCACTCTGGCTTCACATTGTTTACCTGATTGGCTGATTGGCATCACTTTGTGTCAGTTGACTGTTTGACCGTCATATTTTAATGTTTAACTGAATAGACAAAGCTGCCACTGTCGTCCTGCTCCCACACGACCTTCAGTTCCCCTCCTGTCATTATCGAACAGGACGAAAATTAGTTGCATCTTATCCTCAGGTTTTAAACTAGAACATTACTATACTCACTACTAAGATTTATGTTGGAGAAAATTCTTTGATTGAAATTACAGTTCATAAAGCGTCAAATTTTCTATTTTTTTTGTAATATGAAGTTTCCTACTCCCTCCGTTCACTAATATAAGGCACTGTACCTACCATTTCAATTTTCTTGATTCAAATGTATCTAGAATATTTTATACATAGATTCACTCATTTTATTATGTATGTATTCAAAATTTAAAGTAAGTACACCATATTAGTGAACGAGGGAGTACTTGAGACTACAGTAACATTCAACAAATTTAGCTGTTCTCCAGCTAGTAGTTCACAAAGCAAAGAAATTAATAAATGTGTTCAGACAAATGCAGACACATTTACAAACCAAATAATAGTTTTTGTGGCAGGTTACATCATCCTGGGTTCTAGTGCTCTTTCAATCTTAAGAGCATTGCACTACACTCTGAAAAACAGTCATTCCAACACAATCAATCTACGCTAAATCAAGCAGCACTCGGTTATTATACAGATAGGGTAGGGTCATCATACAGTTGTTAACCCAAAGGCATCAGCAGCCTACACGCCAACTTAATCACGTTCAACAATATTCATGCGAGCCATCACGTACTACTGCACGACTCGAAAAAGGTCGGAAAAACAACAACAGCTCGGTGGGCAAACACAACACAACCAGATCAGGGGGAACGAATGGGAGGGGAGCAGGTGCTACAAGAACTTGGAAATATCCAAATGTTGGCGACACAATTGTCAGGAGATTGATGCTGCTAAGAGCTGTTGATCAGCAGGGGATTGAAGTCGTTAGCCTGTCTACTAAAGAGCGATTGAGCCAGCTCCGGCGACAACATGTTCGCTACACCTTCAAACTGCAATGAGAAATACAACCAGGCATGTCAAAAATCCTAAAACTGTATGGCTTAACACAGAAAACGATACCTCCTGTTAGGAAACTCAAGGAGCAAGTCAGCAAATGGTGGTCACATACCTTTTCGTGCCTATACTTTTCACGTATAGCATTGAGGGGGCATCCACTGGTGTTGCCCTGCAGTTCCCGTAGGGCGAACACGCATATTTGAATATCAGAGCTTTTGTATGAGGTGTAATGCTCGAGAGTATAGTTCTGTGAAAGAAATAACACATATTAGAGGAGAAAAAACTTGTTTCCACATGATGTGCAAAGGTCTGTATTCAGAGTTTTCGTACGAACCCATGGAAGGTCTGATTGATCGAGTGTCCATCTTGCGAGAAAGACTGCAGAGGCTGCCACCACTGAAGGGAGAAATCTCAGAAAATTGTAATCAGTCAAAGTCAACTCCGCAAGATAATTGGCCAGATAACCCAAAGTTACAGATGGAGCCTGGAAATGTAGATTGAGAACTTCGTGATCAGCATCATACATATAAACTGAAGGAAAACTGTGCTAATATGGTTGGGTGTCAATCTTACTTTGTGAGAAGCCTGTGCTGCTCTAAGGAATCTCCTGATAAATTTTCAAATTACAGGAAAGGCTTGTTAGTGATGGAACAGGAACTTCACATTGGAAAAGAAATATGATGTGTCTAGTCATCCTGAGTGAGTAACCTGAGAAAGGTTTTTGTTGTAGGAACAGAAAGATGAAATCCCAGATCATTAAGCACTTGGCACTCCATTTTCAGCACCTATTGAATCAGTTATGGGAGATCAACAATGACACTTCGCAAATGTGTAATTAACAACCCTTCAGATTTCACATGAAAAAAGTACCTCAGCTTTTGTATATGTATTATCAGTTATGAAACAAAATTCT
Source organism: Poa pratensis (assembly GCA_947311845.1). Classification (NCBI taxonomy): domain Eukaryota; kingdom Viridiplantae; phylum Streptophyta; class Magnoliopsida; order Poales; family Poaceae; genus Poa; species Poa pratensis. The sequence continues at coordinate 27,784,291 of CAMZMU010000116.1, read as the reverse complement.
TCAACACGAGGTGCACATATCTCTTCATATTTCCTGCAAAAAGTAAACAGTTAAAAAAATCTAATGAAATCCTTTCCACGATACATCTTTCCTATCAATTTCAAAGTTTTTGAATATTTGATATTAACATCAAACTAATCCAAACTTACGATGCAATGAGCATGCTAGTTATCCCAACAAGTTGAAGTTTCTGTCTCTCAATATATTTCCGGGAAAGAAATTGATCAATAAGATATACAGTGAGGTACAGCGTGTCTGGCACAAGCTTATATTCTTCGGAAACCTGCAAAGATAGAACTTCATAAGCGGAGAAGTTGTGAACAATAAAGATTCAACTTGAACAAGGATTTTGATTTGTGACAAAAGAAAACACAGATATCCCATACACATGTATCAGAAATGTATAAAGTATGTTTCAGGTGCTGAAGAGTGAAGACCACTGCATCGTATCTCGAGGTCTGTGTTTCAATCAGCACGAGTTTGATCGTGTTGGGTTACTTGACACTCAGCATGTTATTTGGTCCAAGAAGAATGGACGGGTGGATCATCACTACTGATTCAAAATTCTCTGTCACTGACTTCAAATAGTAAGGACATTTGGAAGGGAAACAAACAAAACTACACGGACAGGAATGGAAAGAATGTTCATGTCCAGATGCCATATGTAACCATCGGTGAATCCATCTGGCACTGGTGTGTAAACCCTGAACTCTAATCGTCTGTGAAATGAATGGGCAAACTTTCTACCATCCATAATTATGAACCTCTACAAGTAATTGTATACTTCATATTTGCAACTTATACACATCAACTTGTATGTGAAGTTGTCCAGTGAAATGGCAATGGTGAATGCTCAGTCTAAACATAGTTGAACTATTTATGTATACAAACCTCAACAAGCCAATCAATCAGAATCCCTCGCATCCCCTTTGTAATGTCCTTTTGCAAAGTCTCCAAGTAATTTGATTTAGGTCTTCTTATAAGCTGGGAATAACATGAGCGTATAAGATGGAGGCTGAAATGCTATTACAAAACAAATGCTAACAGCATAGCACAGAGATGGAACACAAACATCCAAAATATAAACTAGCTTTATAAGACATGTAAAATGTGAGGGACCCGTAATTCTGTCCAAACAGTGGAAGCTCTCCCTGTTAGCAAAGAATATTAACATACCTCTGAGGCCATTAAGTTTGCGTATATCTCTGCAACGTAGGAGGCACACATTTGTGGATTGCCATTATCTTTGTCAATATCTATAATGTTTAAACCAGCATAGTGTCCTGGAACAAAAATACAGATTATTTAGCTGCTGCCCCACTAAAAAGAACACATAAAGAATGTCTACAAGTTTCTCGGAAATGAGCAGTGGACGAAAACAATTACGATATACCCAGAATAAGACCAAAGCTAGACAGCAGCAAAGCGTAACATTACAAGCGACGAGAAGCTCTGAACAGTTTTCTAGACTTTTAAACAATGTTTAGGTCAGATGATAATGGTAGAGAAAAAACATGAACTTAACTAACCATTCTTTGAGTCCGCATTTCAGATTTATCCCTAGTGTTTCTTCCCTAAAGAATGCCTCGTGAACTCCACTCAGCCTGTTCCATTCAATATTTTGTAATGACAATGACCCTTGTTTTCAAGCAAAGCAGTGGGCTCCTCCTTTGGTGCACAAAGCTCTGCCTTCTGAGCTTCCTCAGAATCATTCACAAATGAAGCTTCACTAACAGCAGGAAGGGGTGGCTTAGGAACCTTCTTTGCACACTGCTTATTTTTGCTCGGCATTCGTGCTACCTTTCGGGTAGACTTTGACTGAAACAAAGGATATACCTTATCATTTCGTTCACATTGTTTGGGAGAAAGTAATGATCAAAAAATCATACAAGGATATAATATGTGGAACATGTTGGTACCTGCAGCTTAGTCACAGAGGTGCAATTTTTATATGAGTTTGCGTAGCTTATGTTTGTCACATCCCTGAGCACTGCTCGCCTTTTAGGCTGTGGAGCTGACGTTACAGCACTTGCACAGGCATTCTCGTCCAAAGCTCCCCTTTTCACATTTGATTTTGTCGCCGGTTTTCTCAAAGGTACTGGTGCGGGGTGAGCCACTCCAAACCTTCCTCGGTTATTAGCAGCTTGTGCTCGTGTGATGCGGCCACTGGGTGCTTGGCAAGCAATAAGGACTGGATTATCCTTTCTTGCAGCCATGTCAGCCTGAATGAATTAGAGTGAAAAATGACATTATGGATTCATGCAGAGAGCAAACAAGATTGCAACAAGTAGCATTGCAGAACTGAAATGGGAAAAATACCATCGGTTCGCATGAAGCATCATGCAACATTGTTAAATAATAAACGAGTGAAGGTACACATTCACAGTCTACTGACAGCGTGAGCTAGAGAAACAATATATTATCCCAGGTCATAAAAATCAAATCAGCAACCAATAAATTATATTCGGACATGATTTCTACAAATTAACTTTCTGGCATTGTAAATGAGAATAAAATTATGAGAAGCAGTGAAAACCTATAGCCATGAAACTCAGATCGAATGATGCACAACTTGGATTATATCAAAATATGAACACAGGCGATGCAGTTCTTTTTCTTTTGTGGAAAAAGGTAGTCCTTTCTGGAATCAGCCTAACCGCCCTGCCATTTTATTTCCACTACAGCATGTCTTGCAAAAAAAAAAATGGACCACGTGGAAGAAACTATGCCACGTCGTGCATCTACATTTTGACAGATCGGGTGCAACAACGTATACTTCTTTCTTTATACATTTGCGCAAACAAAATCTCTGAATCATGTTGACAGGGCGTACTCCAAATGAGTGAAAGAAATGCGGAAAGGGTACAGACGTCATCTATTCAAGCAACATTGGAGTAGGTTAAGACGAGAAAAGATTGTACTTTACAGGACGGGGGTTAACCAGTACTTTAAAAAGAAAGAAAAACCAGTTTTTCAAGAACCTAAACCCTAGGAAGGATTCTTGGAAAGATTATAATCAGACTTGACAGATCAAACTATCAGATTCGTGAGTTCTTGGAAAAGGATGGGGGCGGCGCTGCCGGTTCTTGGAAAAGAAAACCCAAACTCTTTTCTTTAAAACAAGAAAGCCCAAATCCGGCGGCCATGGTGTGCAAGAAAGGAGAGCGTCTAGAGGAATGAGAGGGCAAAGGACTCACCGGGCTCGGGAGGGCCGGGCGAGAGGGTCGCCACCCGCGTCGATCTGCCGGGGCGCGAGAGGAAGGAGCAAGAAAGACGGGGTTGCCGTCGATCTGGCGACGAGGGAGGATGGGGCGGCAGCCGGTCCTCGGAAGAGGCAGGCCGCCGTCGCTGGAGCGGTTCGCCGAGAGCGGGGAGGCGCCGGCGTCCGGGAGGCGGCTGCGCTCGGGGAGGTTCTTGGGTTTAAGAGGAGAGAATGCGGGGGGCGGGAACCTAGAGGTCTCCGTCCAGATCTGCGCCGAAATGGAAAGCCCTCCCCCGCGCCGGCGGGATCCGGATGAGGCGGCTGCGGCGGAGGGGCGGCGACCAGCTTTCGGGTTTGAGGTTTGAACCGAGGAGGCGGGATGATTTGGGGAGCGTACAAGAGGGGCTGGAAGGGCGACGACGCTACGGTGCTGCGGTGCGGTACGGGATGGATCTTCCGTGCGTTTTGGGGCCCAAAATATCTCAAAACAGACCGACCTGCTAACCAACTCACTTCACAACCCAGCCTTAAACTTAACCCAATTGGTTAAATCCCGTTATTAGGCCTGGCCCTGCAAGGACCACTAAACGTTACTATCTGATTCGACTGCCCATTTAGAGCATCTCCAATTGAATTGGGCAAAAAAAATGAGGGTGAATTGGGCAAATTTGACCCCATATGAGCTGTAAATTCGACGCCGTAAAGTAATTCCCAATGACAGATACTCCCTCGGTATCATATTATAAGTCGCTGGGGTGTTTTCCGACCAGGTGAAAAGAGGAAAAAAGACTGAAATACCCACCCGCATTTTTGAATCTCGCGATCGTCTTCCTCATCGCGTATCGATCCTCTCCGCATTCTCGCCCAGTTCCTCTCCGCCTCGCCCATCTCCTCTCCGCCTCCCCCAATTCCTCTCTGCCTGGCCCAGCTCCTCTCTGCCTCGCCCAATTCCTCTCCTCGCCATCACCAGCAGATCTGGGCGAGGAGCATCCAGCACCATCACCACCACCTGGGCCATCACCCAGCGCCTCAACTCCAGTAGCAGCTGCTGCTCGCCCAGCTTCTCCTCGCCGCCATGGACCAGTAGATCAGAGGTTGCTTCTCCTCTCCTTCCCTGCACCTGAAATTAATCGAGACGAGGATCAAATCACCTCCAGGCAGGATCAATTCATCGACCAGGAAAGGGGATCGAGCAGGAAGATCCTCACCTCCAGGCGCAGCCCAGGTTCCTCCCGCTCCGTCCAGATCGTCGCCCAGCGCTAGAAGCAGGACTTGGTCCATCACCCAGGTGCTCCTCACCCAGCCCTCGCCCAGGTGCATCACCAGGCAGCAGCACCCAACGCTAGAAGCAGCAGCAGAACATCGTTGTCTGCATTGTTCAGAAGAAGCAGCAGAAGATCTCGCCCAGGTCCTGGCCCCCATCATTGTCCGTAGAAGCAGCAGAAGAAGATCTCCTAGAAGCAGCAGCAGAACATCGCTGTCTGCGTTGTTCAGAAGAGCTCCAGACACGGCACGGCGATACCCTGCAAGTATAGGAACAATTCAATCATCTAGTCCCGACACGGCGCTATGGTTCTACTCCTGGACTTGAATTTCAGTCCACTAGAAGAAGAAGATAATATCATACCTGAAGGAGGCAATGTTGATCATCCTGAAGAAGAGGAAGGCATCGATAATCATGTCCATGAGGATGCAGGTACAATATGTTGGTCACATGTTTCTGGTACGAGTACAAGCAACAAAATCAGAAGCACAATCTGTCATCCCAGTGTACATTAAACAACAAAACAAGCAATTCAGAGAACCAAGCATGTACTCCAACATTTCGAAAACTTGAGTAACTTGAGCAAGTTTTAATTTATTTTTGGTTTTGTTTCTTTTTGTAGGTGCACAAGAGGTTAATATGGAAGAACATGAGGTTAATATGGAAGAACAAGAGGCCAATACAGAAGCAGAGGTTAATATGGAAGAACATGAGGTCAATTTAGAAGAGGAGGTCGTGAACATGACAGGTGTTGCATTTTTTATGAAATTTACTCCATTTTACTACTCCATTTTTATCATGTTTGCCAATAGTAACTTATGTTTGCTCAAAAATGGACTAAAAAATATACCTCTCCAAGTTTTTAAATTTCTTTTTGCAAGTTTACAATCAGTAGCAGTTTTTAAATAATTCAAACAACTTAGCAGTTGTATTAGCAGTTCTGTAAAACAAATGCATGTATCTTGACCAGAAAGATAATGTCACCACCTTGCCCAGCTCGTAGCTGCACCTACTCCAGCTCTGCAGCCACCACCTTGCCGCTGCTCACACAGGTAGCCAAGCAAAGTCTCGGCCTGCAAGTCACAAAAATGAAGATTAGTAGTGACTCTAGAGTTGAGAATCAATTTTGAGCCACAACAAGATAAAATGGCAGATGTAATCTAAGGCAGACATAAGAATAAGAGAACTCATGACATAGACAAACTCTAGCACATTAATTTCAGAGAGAAGCAAGCAAGTTTTAATTTATTTTTGGTTTAATTTCTTTTTGTAGGTGCACATCAAGTAAAGAAGACAAGGAAAACACTCAGTGATACTAAAAAATATGCTTCTTATGTAGCTATGCACACACTGTGTATGAGCAGAGGTGGAAAATTTGAGAACGATGACAAGAAGAACATAACAAATTATTTTGAGGTCCATGTTCGAACGATACAGAGGATTTGGCAGCTGGCCATGAAGCAGATTGTAGAGGGTTTGCCAGTAGACGTTTCAAGCAAGAAAAAGGGAAGGTGTGGAAGGAAGCCAATAGACATTGATCTATCAAGAATCCCCACTATCCCACTTAACAGGAGGTCAACCATTAGATCTCTTGCTTGCCAACTTGGTTGCAATCCTTTGACATAGTACAGAAAATTTGAGATGAAGCTAATCCGAAGACACTCAAATGCCCTAAAACCTCGACTAACAGAGAAGCATAAGAAAAACAGGGCGTAGTTTTGCCTAGGAATGATTGATGAGGATACAATTGGTACTGCAGACCCACTTTTCATCGACATGTATAGAATTTTGCATGTTGATGAAAAATGGTTCAATATGACCAAAAGTAACCAGACCTACTACTTGCTGCCTGATGAGCTAGATCCTATACGGCCTCTACCTAGCAATTGCATAGGAAAAGTCATGTTCCTCAACGCTGTTGCTCGACCTAGGTATGACAGTGAGGGGAAAATGACATTTGATGGTAAAATAGGCATGTGGCCATTCGTGCAAGAGGTACCGGCGCAAAGAAGAAGTGAAAATAGGGAGAGAGGGACCTTGGAGACCAAGAACTTGGTTGTAACGAGGAAAGTGATGAGGGAGTACTTTATTGAGAAGCTTTTGCCTGCAATAGAAGTTGTTTGGCCTCAAGAAGATGTGGGGCAGACAATTTTTATTCAGCAGGACAATGCGAAGCTGCACCTTTTGCCGGATGACCCAGCATTCACAGAAGTTGTGGCCAATACACGATTGAACATTAAACTGATGCAACAGCCGGCAAAAAGTCCAGACTTGAACGTCCTTGATCTAGGCTTTTTTAGATCGATACAATCTCTAACTAATTGCCTCGGCAGTAAAACTCTCAAGGAATTTATTAAAGGTGTTGAGGCAGAATTTGCAGCTTATGAATCATCAAAGCTGAACAGAATCTTCCTAAGTTTGATGAACCGCATGGTTGAGATTATGAACAATGCAGGAGGAAATGAGTACAAGCAAACTCATGCAAACAAGGATAGGTTTGAAAGGTTGGGTCAGCTACCTAAAAGGCTGTGTTGCCCTCCTGAGGTTATTGCATATGCTCTTAACTTTCTAGGCCAAGGTGTTGCCTAAACAAGTATGTATGTTAATGTTGCCTAAACAAGGTGTTGCCTAACTCATGCAAACAAGGATAGGTTTGAAATGAGTACAAGTCTGTATGTTAATGTGTGTAAGTTAATACTGGAAGCAAGCAAGCAAGCTACTGGCAGCAATTGCTTATGGTTTGTGTGTTATTATACTGAAAACGTTTGTGTGTAAGTTAATGTTTGTGTGTTGCTGTAATGAAAAAATTCAGTCAATGTTAGTACTGTTTGTGTGTTTATAATGTGTGCAAGCAAATAGTAACAAGCACTGCAAGCTACTGGTGCTATTTCAGTTAATGGAGCAGATACGAGTACAAGAAAAATCTTTGTGTGAAAGCACTTGCTATTTCAGTTAATGGAGTAGCAAGCACTTGCTACTGGTACTAGCAAGCACTTGCTAGCAGCAGTAAGAGTACAAGAAGTGCAAGTGTACTCCATTTTACAAGCACAAACAATATTCTACTGAATTTAAGCAAGTTGGTTCACCACCATCTACTGACAATAAGCAAGCAATGCACTACTGCTACAAGCAATGCACTACTGCACTTGCTACACAAATCATGCTCACTTGCAGGAGTAAAATCAAGCATTCAGGAGAGCTACTGATATTCCACTGTGAGCAATTAATCAAGCATTCAGGAAAGTAAAGAGTGGAAACAAGAACAATAGGCGGCATATGTATTTGACCTCAATGTAATTTCAGTCCGCATCATGGTACCAACAAGCAAGCACTAGCTCATTCTACTCCTATTGCAAAAGATCGAGCAAGCAGCACCTGACAGAGAAGACAGAGGAAAAGAGAGGGAGAATAAGTACCTGACGGAGCCGTGGAGGAAGAACGTGTGGGGGAAGTCGGCGGTGAGGTGCGCGAAGACCTCGTCCATCTGCTTGGAGGCCTCGCACCAAGAGGCCCAGAAGTGCACCGCGGCGGCCCGCACGTCGCCCACCGCGGCGTCCAGCTCGGCCCTCCACTGCACGCGGCTCCGCTGCTCCGACGCCTGGCAGTGGCCGCTCTAGTAGAACTCGACGAGGACGTTGCGGCGGGCCGCGAGCGTCCTCGCCAGCAGCTTCTGGTCCTCCTCCATCTTCAAGGTTCTCCATGGCACCGTCTTCTAGCTGCACACACAGATCCCGCGCCGGCGCACGCAGATCCGGCACATCCCTCGCTGAGGAATAAAAATGGAGTCTTTGACCTCCAGATTCAGAGGGAGAGGGCGGTGGGGGTCAGTGGCGACGACGAGCCAGAGGGAGAGGGCGGTGGGGGTCGGTGGTGACGGCGAGCCAGAGGGAGAGGGCGGTGGGGGTTAGAGGCGATGATGAGCCAGAGGGAGAGGGTGGTGGGGAGCGGCGACGGAGAAGTCGTGCTCGTGGTCAGGAGCGAGCGAGCGAGTGGGGAAAGTGGTGAGGACGGTGGGGTATTTTCGGGAAGTTCAAAATATTCGTAGCGTTAAAAAGTTTGTACACGAATCGGTCAGCGACATATAATCTGATACGGAGGGAGTATAAGTTATAGATCTAAAATCAGATGGATGAACGAAGTGAAGAAAGCGGTGAGGATGGTGTTGCTGGTGGTGTTGAGGGAGATGATGATTCCGATGATGCAGCGAGTGATGACGATGATGATGAATTCGATTTCCTCCTCCCAGGGGGAAGTTTCCCTGGCAGGATTTGTCCTGCCAGAGACCTTTGTACCTTTGTCTCGGTTCCGCTTTGGGACAGCGGCGGAAAAATAATCTGAAGGGCTCCCCGTCGGTTTTAGGTCAACGAAAAGAAATAGTCGAAGGGGCGTCGGGAGTCGAGCGCCAGGGTGGCCTCGTGGCACGCCCAAGGGTGGCTGCGACGGTCACCCACGCCGCCACATTGCAAACCTCCTAGGGGCAATCTTCTGCCTCCCAGCCTCTAATCATCCGTTGTAATTTTTTTATTATTCTCGCAATTTATTGAGTGCTAGAAATTGACTTTCCCTTTAGCCATATTGATTCCTCCAAGTGCACATGGTGGTTGTAACTGTTTTAGAAATAAGAATATCAAACCACTGGGAGCTTAAATGATCTTTGGCTTCTCGTTTGGTTGTTTATCAAAATATAACTGCAAGTTTACCCTGATCCAAACTTAAACGAGGGCATGGTGAAAGCATTTGTGTTGTTAGATATGAGAGCAAACAGAATTTAAAAGACAATAAAATTAAAAGTGAACAGAGCAAGTAAACGGTGAAGGTGATTGGAAACTCCAATAAGGCTAAAACGTTCACGGGGCAACATTGGTTCCACCACTAGGATATTACTGAACTAATTATGCGTACTATGCGTACATCATTTACTATTTATTTGGCATGTACGGGCGAAGTCCCACGTAAAGGTGTGCACGAGTCTATCGAGTCAACACACCCCACATAACCACTACTAGTTTCGGTAAGAAACCCGACGCGGACCGAGCCCCTAGTAATTAAGGATCTCCACATGGTTGTGGAGTAAGAACTTGGATCTCCGTTATTCCCCCATTGATGTTCAACAAAAGTGAAACACAAACATGCTGAGGTTGTCATTTCTCTGCACATTGCACGGTGCACGATAATCACTTTGTCTTGCACTAACAACATTATGTAGTCGATGTTCGCATAATATCATGAAAGACAATTATTACATGGTAAACGATATTAGACCATACATCTTTATTTCAACTCATGATAGTACTGTGGTTTCCCCATCTTTCAAAGAACTAATATAACTACTTACACATAAAGGCCCAAAACATTATCATGATAACATTATGAATATAAAATGGATGACAATACGAGTACACATGCAAATCCATAACTTGGGGTTCCAGAATTACAACGAGATGGGGGAGTGATTCGATGATGTAGATGAAGTAGATGATGGCGGTGATGACGGATATTGATGATGTGGCCTTCCGGATCACGGTGGTGATGGAGATGACATCTTTCTGCTTATTCCCCCTCTAGATCCTTTTCGAACGCTAGGTTTTCTGTGATGTTTTTGTCTGGCAGCTCCTCTGTTTGTTTTTCTCAAAATCTGACACCACATGATTGAAGTAGTTGATGATTCGGTCGTCCTAGAGGTGGTATGACCACTGGTACGGGCGGGCGTGACCGTATCTATGGTCGTTATCTCCACTGTGGCCATAGCTACACGAGTTTTCTCCTTCTATTTATTTCGAGCGAATTGTTTTTCCACAAGGAATGCTTTAATTTCTAGTAATCAACATATTTTATCCCATACTTGGCATAATTACATTGTATGAATTTTCTATATTACATTTTGACTTCTTGCGTACATAGACATAAAAGGTGCACCCTGGCGCGATAAAATGCAGAAATCTCTATCTTTACACATAAAAACATTAACTAAAAATGCTATATAAAATGGACGCATCACATATTTATTCATGTTTTCAGACTCCTGGTGTCTTCCCCTCTTAATTGTAAAACTTGCAAAATAAGAGGAAGCAACATTATAATTGTATTATAATATGAAATATGTCAATGAATCAAGATAAGTAATGATATAAACTAAATAGTGATGCAAAATGGACGTGTCACCCGTCTAGCTAGTTATAAGGCTTAAACGAATGGTTTGGACAAAAGGAATAAATAACAGTAAAAGTAAAGACAACAAAGTGAAAACAAGTGAAATAAGGATGCAAACAATATTAAAAGATGGACTGGGAGCATAGAGGAATCTCTCCAAATAGATCTATCAATGTTGGGTAAACAAATTACAGTTGGTCATCCATTAAATGGACTTATCTATACTAATTATGGTTATGATTGTTCATGGCAATATTTTATATAGTCATTACGTCCAGAATATGTAGACCGTTACTAACTGCATCTATAACTAATACTACACTTCGAGACTGCTTCTATGCTTGCATCTCTAAGTATTAAGTTAAAAACAGAGTATTGACTTAAACGTGATGACATAATATAATAATATCATCCAAGCGATATAAATAAATTGTTATCCTTAGTATCAAGAACACACTGCACACATCTTGCCCACATTCTGTCACTTTGGTTGGTTTGCAGAAACTCCTTCACAGTCCCACTCTGAAATGTTCACAGGGTTGGTCCATAGGTCGGGCTAACATGGCAACCGCACCGAGCCTAGAGATGAAGAGGGCCCCAAATATTAAAGTTTGTTGTAACTCTTGTACGATTATCTATCTATCATTTATAAGAGATCCTTGACTATTTATTAAAAAAATAGAATTCTACCTTGCTTAATGTGAACAATTGCTTACAAGGGATAAAAATACCACATAAAATAAGCAAACTAGATTCATGGGATTTTCAATATTTATTTTCATGCATAACTTCTATTTTTATATACTAACAGAAGCAATTGTATACACCATGTGATATGGAGGCATATTGTGGCGGCATATATTATATTGAATGTGGGTACAAAATAAGTATAACCTAAAATATTTTAGGTTCGTTGGTGATAATATAGAAATAACATGTATATATTGCCAACAAATGATCAACTTATTACCGAATCCATTATAACTTGTAAGACAAATTTGCCACCATAAATGAATTTCAATTTATAATCTAAAAGTTTCTTTATATTTTCATACATAACCATACACTACACACCTCTATTAAGATATTTGTTAGGGTGTATGCTTTGAAATATCTACCAATGTATTTAAAAATATTAAAACTGAGAAGAACACATTCACACACTAATATGCATATACGGTATATAATTCTTAAACTGTAAATAAAATCAAGGAGGCATATTTACTTTTTGTATTTCAAGGTTTTTTGTCTTATTAAGGATAATACATCATAAAGGAGAAAAAAATGTGCAACTCAGATACAGTTGCAATGATATACATTGCAACTATATAATGTAAAACTATTGAGAAAGTATATTGTATGGCTAAATGTGCAAACTAAGTAGCGTACAATATATCTGTTAAAAAAACAATATGAGAAAAACTACTAAAATATAGAAGTTTAGTATAACTTTAATTCACCCCGAATTGGAACGGCGCTGAATCCGACCCCATATGAGGAAATTTCTACTATGATGAACAACCAATTAAATGAATTCAAGATGGGGAAAACAACTGCCTCTATGAGGAATGGAATACAAAACAAGTCTCCTACAGACACCGATATATATCAAACCCATATCAGGCAATTTCCACTGTAGCACACCCAATAAATGGAATGGCGAAGAGGGGAAAACAACTACCTCCATTGGGAATGGAGACGAAAACATGGTTGCAAAGTTGCGCATTGTCAATCTCCTTGGCCTTTGCAACCATTCCCGTCAAGGACTCCTCTAGGGTCTCTAGCAAGGCCAACTGTGAACGAACGCTTGGGAGGCATATCGGGTACCTTGAGCAGCACAGTGGCAAAAGAGTCTTTCTCGTCTTGCTCTGTCATTGCGACCATGCCGCGAAATGACTACGACTTACAGTGGAAGCACACAGGCTCCCTCTGCAGGATAGTCGGACCAAGGCGGAGAAGCCGACGATAAGCGAGAGGCGGGGTGGGGGAAATGGTTTGCGATAAGGAATGAAATGTGAGCAAATAAATTGGACGGGGGGGGGGGGATCCAAGTAGGGGGTGATACGTCTCAAACGTATCTATAATTTTTGTATGTTCCATGTTTATTATATATCATTGCCACATGCTTTTATAATGTTTTTATATCATTTTGGCACATTTTATGGAACTAACCTATTAACAAGATGCCTAGTGCCAGTTCCTGTTTTTGCTGTATTTTTTGTTTCAGAAAAGCTTGTCAAGGAATTTTCTCGGAATAAGCTGCCAATTTACATGATTTATTTTTGCGAAGAAACAAAGACTGCGCCAGAAGAAGACCTGCAGGGAGGCCCCACAGGCCCCAGACGCCCCCCAAGCGCGGTCCAGGGTGGACCATGCCTGGGCCCCACATGGGCGACTCCGAGACCTCCTCGAGTTGCCCTTTCGCCTATAAATTGCCTTCGTGCCGAAAACCCTCAGGACCCAATCATATTTTCCAGAAAAGTTCTGAGGTCGCCGCCGTCGCCAACCCTAGATCGGGAGGGTTCTGAAGCTCTTCCCGACACCCTGCAAAAGGGGGAGATCGTCATCGAAGGCATCTACACCACCATGTCTGCCTCCGGAGTGATGCGTGAGTAGTCCACCACGGGACTACGGGTCCATGGCAATAGCTAGAAGGTTGTATCTCTTCCTTGTGTTCCAATGTTTAGATCTTATGAGCTGCCTACATGATTAAGTGCGGTGACCCAGCATACCACTGCATGTTGTAGTACGCAAGTCGTTGATATAACACTTACAGAACACTGTTCCGCAAATATTACATCCCTCGGAGTGGTACAACAGAAACATTGCGGGTCCAATATCATACAATTATTTATTACAAAACCAAGTCGAGCTTAAAGGAGATGATCCCAACAAGTGGTCACCTCATACTTAGTGTCATACAAAACCAACAAGGAGCAAATTAGTGCATACACGGGAACTCAACAACTTATTATTATAGTTTGAGCTGCTCGATTCAACCGTGCTTATATATTGGTTACTAGTCCAAGCTAACTTCACTCGGACTCCTCCCCTTCATTGCCGGCTCCGTAGCAGATGACGTAATACACTCCTTCAACTCCTCCTGAAAGGTCTGGCTCCTCATAGTAGATGCTATCTTGCCCTCCTATGGCGTTTAGTGAAGCGTCGTCCAAGTCTTCACAGTCTATGCAGGGGATTCAAAAAGAAGGAATGAGTAACCAGCGTTACCCAGCAAGTTCCTGTATATGGTAGAAAGTTTGATGCACTAACTACAGCCTTAGACTCTAAAGAGTCATCAGCTAATGCAGTTTTTCTTTTGTAAACATTTCTTCAAAAGGTTGCTTTTATTCCGAAAACTATGCCCGCCAACTATTCACAGGTGCTAGAACTTCATGGAGTCCCTTTCCTGCAGCGTTCGCAGCTCCTTCCCGGAACAGGGAGTAACATGTCACACTTTTTTACACTCTGCAGAGGTGCATTGCTTTACCCATAAGAGATCAAGATCATGTTACACAACCAGGCGTACCTTCCTGTCCACACTTCCTTGGTGTGGGGCCCGATTGATGATCCAAGCCATTCACCGTGCTTCTCCACCACCCCGCATGCCCACCCTTTTATAGGTTTGTCCTCCCCTATATCTTGTGGTAGACTGTTCCAGACCGAAGTCCTCCCCTATACCACAAAGATAGACTGTTCTAGATAACCCCTACAATCCATCATAGACACCAGAAACCGTGGGAATTAAGGGATCCCACCCATGTGCATGTAGTCCCGCAAGACCTACAGCCTACAGAACTGGCTGTCCATTGACATGCGAAAGGAAGAAGGTCACAGATGACTTCCCTGGCCCATACCAGGCCTCATGGTTAACTCGTCATTTACGGCGCAAGAACACTGACGGCATTGGTTATTAAGTCCTAGGTAATACTTTCCCGTGCAAATGGAACCTCCACCAACCACATCATACCATGGTTCCATCTGCCAGCCATAATAGGGTATCCACACTTAAGCAGACAACCAAATAGTCATATTATTTTGAAGATAAGTTTTTATGCTTTCTCTTTCGAGTAGAGACGATAGTATATAAGGAGTTTGCAAATAGTTTCTTAACAAATATTTCAACGGATATGAGCAAGTAATGAACTTGCCTTGTGACTAAAGGTAGTGGAGTCGGATACTGGACGTGGCTCCTGACTTCCTGGTTCTACAAAATACCATCATTGTCTAGTAAGGACAATGTTTAAAGAAGCAAATGATACTATTATGCATCAGAATGCTATGCATTAAGTTTCCTTAGTGGGTTATAACAAAAAAAAATTTGGTGAATTATTAAGATTGAATTTTTTTCTTAAAAATATTTGTCTTTTTGAATTATTTTAAGACATAAAAGAAAATATTTACTTATTAAATAATATTAAAATATTTGTTTATAATAATAAAAATTTGTTTTTAATGAGTGAAAATACAAATGAATTAATTTCTACTTTCACTTTCATATTATTTGAATTTCATAATTTTTAGAAGTAACCTTTCAATATAAATTGATTTTGTAAATAAAATATTTTTTATAATCCAAGAAAATGAGTTTGATATAATTATTACTTTGTTTTAAGTTTTGAAAATATTTTTAGATGAATTATTACTTTACAGATTAGTGTATATATCTATTTTTGAATGAATGGTTTAATTAAATTTTTATTTAATTTTCTTATTGGTAAAATTACCATTTTACCCCTAGCTCGTGTGGGTTGAACCCAACCCAAAACCAGGGTCTGGCTCGGCCCGGTCATCCGACCGAGCCACACCCGCTCGCACCCTTCTCTCGCATCGCTTGCCACCGTGCTCATCCTCTCTTCTCCCGATCCCCATGTTGCTGTCACCGTCGCCGCTTGATTACGGCGAGCTCCGGCCACCTCCGCCGCCGTGCTGTGGCGCAAACGACGCGCCTCACAGTCCTCTCCATTCCTACCCCGGCGATTCACTCCTCCTCGCCTGATGCGGCCGTGCGCAACTCAAACCCTAGGGTTAGGGTTCGGTAGCAGCGCGGCATCGCCGTGCTCCCGGCCCTTGCTGCTCCGTCGTGGCTGGTGTGGAGCTCATCTCAGTGCCGCTGCGGTGCGGGTGTTGAAGCTTGCACCTCCTTTGGCCCCTCTCCATTGACCACACGGGCACTGCCCCGTCGCCATGGAGCTAAGGCCATGGGCCTATGGTTTGCTTCCCCTCCTCTCCTCTTCTCTCCCCTAGCCTTCGTGCCATGCTCTGTGATGTGTAGAGATGTACTTACCGCTAGGTGTTGTACTGCCCCGCTGCTACACTGGAGGTGCTCTAGTGCCCTTATGCTATTTGTTGGAGATGATTTTAGCTAGTGGCAATTGCTGTGATCTGCTCTATGCAAGTGTGAAATGATTTCTATAGCTAAATAATTTAGCTTTGCATGCTGTGATGCCTCAAACTGAGTTACACATAAGCTAGCTACTAATTATAACTTTGGAATTTCTTTTGTGCTATCCATTGCTCTTGTTAGTGCACAGATGTGCTTGTGGTGCTTTTCCCCTTTTTGGGTTTTGTGCTCAGCACATACACTGGATGTGTGCTTCACAACAATATGATTTCAAGCAATAAAAGCTTGTATGCCTTTGCTCAATTTGATGGATTTATGTCCCTTGCCCATGATGCATAGGCTGAGGCTCCAGTTTAATAAGAACATATACTTTGCTTGATTTAATTCCCTATGATGATATTAGCATGGCATCACTATGCTTAGCTGAGGGAAATACACATCTAAACCACATATTTAAATCTAGCAATTCATTTGCTAGAGAATATTGGTTATTCACCTTCTGATGTATAGTGGTGTTGGCTGTGTGGTGTGCTTGTGGATCTTCTGGCTTTCTTGATTAACAGATCTTCTAGATCTCCTCCTTGCTCTCCTTGCTGGCCTGCTCCTCTAGCTCCAGATGCTTCCCTTGAGCTTCTGGCCTCCCCTCCTTGCTCCTATGCTCCTTGCTTCCTCTATCCCATCTTGCTCTTGCTTTTGGCAAGGATTGAGTGGTGAAAAGTGGATGGATTTGTGGTTTGGTGACGAACTGTGTGCTGTGGTTGATGAACTCGAGCTGGGAGCTAGTGTGAGTGAAAATGAATTTTGTTCCTTGCTTGCTACGACTACCCTTTGCTCTTATCCCCATCCTGGGAGTGAAATGGCTGTGCATGTGAGGTGATTGCGCTGGTGGGTGAGTGAAACAGTGTTGTGTGGCTTGTGTCCTACGACTCCCTTTTGCCCTTGTCCCTCACAGGTCTGTTTCACTGTGATGTTGACAGCACAGGGGTGTGTGTGCTTCTCTGCTGGCTCAGTTCAGTGAACTGGCATCGATGGGTTGAGCTTATCTTCATATTTTTCATTTCTTTTCACTGGCCATGTGGATTTTATAGCCTGGGATGTTGTACTGAGGCTAAATATGATGATTAAGAATAGATACTACACTAAGTTCCTTGTCTTAAATCCGATGATGTGCTTAGCAGTGCATCACACTGCCTAATTGAGGATAATCTAACCCCAATCCCTTTTATTTATTTCTGTCTTTGCTTTTCATTTGTTTTGCAGGAAAACAATATTGGTATAAAGATCAAAAAGAAGAAGAAAGGAATACAAGACATTTTAGTTTAGGAAACAATTGTAATTCTCCTTTTTGTATTTCAGTTTGTTGTAATTTAATTGTAAAGACATTGTATTGTTGAAAATAATCAATAAAGGTATTTGTTTGTCTTTCTTAAATTCTATAATTTGTAATATGTGTTGTAAATATTTAAATTATTCAAACAACTCTAAATTTAGTCACTGATTTATTATTTCTATAACTTTATTGTTTTAATTTAAATTACTTTATAGATTCAATTTATTTGAATATTCAAATTGAATTCAAAATTCCCACAACAAGTAAATTACCTAGAGGTCATGTCGAAATTTACTTACATTCACCTAAGATGAACTAAACCTAATTCATGAAGATGAATGAACTCCGATCACTCCAGGGTTTTTAGTTTGCGAAAAATTTATTCAGGTTTTCAGATGCATGCATGCAGATGCACAAATTCCTATTTCTACCCTTCGTTAGTTCCTAAACGCTGGGGCATTACATTAAGATCATCTTTATGTAATGCTATGTGTTGTGTTTGCGGGGATCCGATGAATTATGGAGTCATAGACATTATTGTTCAGTTTATCTATGATATGTTTTATTTATGATGTTGCATGCTCTCCAATGCTTGTGTATGCTTTGGCCAAAATAATTACTTGTGTCGGCACAAGGAGTATTTATTGCTGAGATGTGTTGTTGCTAATAGGGATAAAACAGCGGTGTTTATTGCTTTATGTTGTAACCATTGCTTACATTACGCACCATGCTTATTGCAATTATGTGTTGCTTGCAACTTAATACTTTCGGGATACATGCTGGATAGCGATCCGGGGTGGATTATTAGTCATATATGCACTTGGATAACGGTCTATGTATTTTGACGTAATGCCCATATTAAATGAAACGGTGAACTTTGTGTCATGATAGTATTATGTTGCGCCCATGTTTATTAATTGCCTCGCTGTAATTTGTTCACCCAACATGTTTATCTTTTGGAGAGACACCACTAGTGAACTGTGGACCCCGGTCCTATTTTCTTACATTGCTTACAACCATTTTAATAGCTTTTCCTAGTTACTTGCTCGCTGGTCATTTTTGCTCTCATAATATTTTACACACATATATTTAATCCTTTGTGTTCAGCAAACCAGAGAGATTGACAACCTCTATGTTTCATTGGGACAAAGTAGTTTGTTCGTGTGTGCGCAGGTTCACGTCAGTAATCGTAAACGGCACCGCTGACACCTTTTCGAAGCCTTCTCCAAATCCTACTGGATCGATAAACCTTGGTTTTGCAATCAAGGGAAAACTGCTGCTACGCTACATCGTACCTTCCTCTTGGGGTTCCCAGCGAACGTGTGATCCACGCCATGAGGGTGCTTTCAGGAACTTTCTCAGAATTTCGGGAAGGGTACCGCAAATTTCAAATCGTATAAGATTATGATATCTTGTAAAACACGCCATCAATGGCCGTTACGGCTACCCTAATCGATGAAACAAAAATAAATCTACTTTTTTTTCAACAAAAGGAAAAATAGTCTATGCTATGATATATGATCGTGTTTGTTTCACTAAAATCAATATAAATGCAAATACAATGAAATAACACATGCAAGGTAAACGAAACAGGTAAAAGTCCAAACTTGTTTGGTTCAACAAAGGTAACGGCCTTTGAAATTTGCAACATTAGAGCATCTCTAGCGGATCCCCAAGAAGTTATAATAACTGCCGTTTTTGAATTTTGTGTCCAAAAACGACCCGCAAAGATACCTAAAATGGTCCGCCCCAGAAAAAATTAGGGTGCGGAAAACGAACCACAAAATGCCCAATGAACCAGGGATTGCCGTCTGGATTTCCAGTTCCCGGATCTATTCGCGCGAGTTGGTGGGAGGGACAATTCACCTTCCTTCTTGTCGTTGATCTCCATGTCCCACGCGCCTTCTCACCCTGCCGTACCACCCAATTGCCTTCATAGAGTACCCGCAGCCACCGCCCGTCGGATTTCAGGTCGCCTCGCCCTCATAGCTGCCTCCTCGAGCTTCCACGACTCCCATCGCTGGCGTCCCCGTCGCTCCACACAATCCTTCCGTCACCGCGGCGAAACAGAAGTAGCAGGGAAACCACATCGTGCAAGTAGTTGGCCCCTTGCGGCTGCAGATTCCTGGCAACGGCTGTGCCATCAAGCGGACCGGGTCACCCCAAGGACGACTGCCTCGTCCACCCCTATGTCAGTCGAGCTACATGACACTACCGTCAACGTCACCGGCGTCCATAACGTTTTCGAGGAAACACCAGAGAGGTAAATGTAGCCCCTTTCTCCAAATGTGTGCTGAATTGGATCATATTGCTTAGTGATTCGACCTTCCAATTGTGTAGTGCTAATTGCATGGGACACACGTTCGTTGGGAACCCCAAGAGCAAGGTATGAAGCAGCACAGTAGAATTTTTCCATTGAGAACAAAACCAAGGTTATCGAACCAGTGGGAGTTGGAAGAGCTTCAACACGGTGCCAAGTATACTCCGACGCTTATAGCTTCGGCGTGGACCTGCACACAACACAATCAAACTACTTTGCCCCAACGAAATAGGAAGGTTGTCAATCTCCCTGGCTTGCTGAATACAAAGGATTAAACGTATGGTGTGGAAAACAAATGTAAATGCAAAAATGGACAGTGAGCAAATGATGGTAGGAAGTAGTGGAACGGTGTTTTTATCAGTGTAAAAGAATGGACCGGGGTCCACAATTCACTAGCGGTGTCTCTTCAATAAACAGATAAATAAAATGATGGGTAAACAAATTACAGCTGAGCAATTGACAAATTGTAAGGGCATGACAATGCTATTATGAAAAGATAAATTTCACTGTAGTATTTAATTGGGCATTACAACAAAATACATACACCGCTTGCTAGCTGCATCTATGACTAATAATTCACCCCCGAGATAACTTTTCGTGTCTCCCGCGAGTATTAAGTTGCAAGTGTGCAATGTAAACAATCTAAATGATACGTAGACATAGCAAAGTTATTTTCTCCCTAGTGGCAACAACACATTCACAATCTTAATTGTTTTTATCATTCGAGTCCAGGTTACTGGAGACATGAACCCACTATCTAGCAGGGCCGGGCCCACTGTGGTGCCAACTGTGCCGTCGGCACAGGGCCCATGAATTTTAGGGCCCCAAATTTCTTATATGGGCTTGTAACATGCTATCAGTCTCTTAACGCTACAGACTGGAAATTGGGCCGACTACTCTCACCTGGAGTCTCGGACTCTGCCCGTCTTCCGAACAGCCTCCACGTCCCACGCTTCACCTGCGAGATATCGATTTAGGGCCTTCCTAGGAAAGCAATGCGACGGGAAAACTGTTCGAGCGCCCGTCATGGAGCCCCTCACGGCCGATCGATCGATTAGGTGGTCGCCGCCCCCGCCTGTCCGCTAGGTATGAGATCGAAACCAAAGTCAAAAGAGTTTTCTTGTCCGGCGGTTATGATCCTGTAGTTCGAGATGCCATTGCTAATTGCTAAATCCATCGATTGATACTTTCTGTTTTGAGAGATCTATCGATTGATACTGATCTCGTAGTGCTGGATGTATGCTCCGCTAGGATTGCCCCATGGAGCTAGCGCTGGAACTGATGTTGCTTTATCTACTCGTTGACTGCCCTAGAAAGTACCAGCGTATTAGATCAATCTATGGATCCTACTTGCCTAATTAGTAGATCAATTTGGGAGTTTGGTCCAGTTTGTTATACAAGATTAGGTGTACCACTTATAATTAAGGTTTTTTCATTTTGAAATAGTTTTCTGACACACTTTTACCAAAGGAGCGGAAGCTACAGCCGTTGAGACTAGTTCTTCAGTTTTACCACATCTAAAGCAATTGTATGACGAACCCTGTTTTATATACCCGCCCATTGTATGGTTGTGTGATTGCTTGGTCTCATTTTATTGAGGGCTTTTATCCAATTGATTCATAATATTAATTATGAGGATATCACTAAAGATTTCATTTCATAGAAGATTACAAAAATTGATATTATGGAAATAGAAATTATACAACCGAGAGTTAAATAGGTACTTATTAATATATCCAATTTCTATGTAAAATATTGCTACATATACAATATAATTACTCATTAGTTCGATTTTGCTTGTGAGATAGGGCCCCAATTTAGAGTATGGCACAGACCCTTGATTTGGCCGGCCCGGCCCTGCTATCTAGCATAAATACTCCCTCTTGAAGATACAAACAACTACTTGATCAAGGTAACCACAAGTATTGGAGATCATGCAAGATTTTAAATAAAACATAAGTATGAAAACATGATGAACAAACTGATCATAATTCCACAATTCATCGGATCCCAACAAACACAACACCAATTACATCGGATGAATCTCAATCATGTAAGGCAGCTCATGAGATTATTGTATTGAACAACATGGGAGAGAGAGTACCAACTAGCTACAACTAGAACCCGTAGTCCAGCGGGAAACTACTCACAAACCATCACGGAGGCGGCGTGGAGGCGGCGTAGTCGATGGAGATGGCTCCGGGGGTCAATCCCCGTCCCGGCAGGGTGCCGGAACAGGAACTTCTGACTCCCGAAACTAGGTTTCGATAGCGGCGGAGCTCTGATGTGTTTCGGGGAAAATCCGTCGGCGTGCGTGACTTTTAGGTCAGGGGGTATTTATGGGCGAAGAGGTGACGCGAGGCGGTGGACGAGGCCGCCAGACGACCCCTGGGCGCGGTCCCACTTTCCGTCGTGCCTAGGTGACGTGTGGGGCCCAGGGGCTCCGTTTTGGGCGATGTCCGACTCCACGACGATCAGCGGAAAATTTCCAAAAACTTTCGCGGCTAGACTTTTCCATTTGACGTCACCTTCAGATCGTTTCGGGGACATCTTTAAAAACTGTCTGGTGGAGACAGATTTCAGGAGATCAAAATCCAACTCCAACTCGGCTTCTTTTGCGTTCTTGTCAATTCCTACACATCAAAGTGTAAAACAAGAACAATGTGCACTTTTGCAACTATTAATAGGTTAGATAATTGCAATAAGCAAAGTGTGTAATGTAAACAATACAAATGACACGTAGACAAAGCATCATTGTTTTCTCCCTAGTGGCAACAGCACATCCAGAGCCTTAGTCATTTCTGTCATCTCGAGCCCAGGCAACTGGAGACATAAACCCACTATGTAGTATAAATACCTCCTCTTGGATACACTAGCAACTACTTGGCCGAAGAAACCATTAGCATCGGAGAGCATGCAAGATCATAAATAAAACATATAGATAGATAGATGAACAAACTTGACATAACTTCACAATTCATCGGATCCCAGCAAAACACAACATGTAGCATTATATAAAGATGATCTTTGTAATGCCCTGGGGTTTTCTCCACTTAGATTTGTTTGTTTTATTTTTTTGCATCATCATATCATCATGCCCCAATCATCTTTGCATATTTCGCTAAATCTAAAATATTATATTATAAATATTTTCTCTCTTACTTTCTATCTCTTCTTCTCTACTCTTTTCCTAATTCTGCAAATTGGGAAAATCCGAAATTCTTCTATTGGTCAAGAAGGCACCTTTCGGCCCAGTCCAACCCATCTCTTTTCTCTCCTGGCCAGCCCAGCCCAACTCCTCCTGCCTCCTGTCGCTGTCCTTCTTCTCCGTACAGAGGAGCACGCACATGGCGTGTGTGGCCGTGGCCACCACCAACGCCTCCTCCATCTTTTTCCCTCCTTAAATCCTCCACCCGGCTGCCTCCAGCAAACCCTAGCTCTCTCCTCCCCCTCCCAGCGCCGCCACCCTCTCTCGGCTCTCTCTCTCCTCCACTTTTCTCCACCTCCACCGGAGCCCTCCATGGACGGAGCTTGAAGCACACCGAGCCGTCGCCATGGTCCTCGTCAGGAGCTGCTGAGCCCGGGAATCGGACCGGAATGCCATCCGCATCAAGATCGCCGAAGGAGACGGAGGCCGGAGCTGCCAGGATCACCGCCAAGATCGGCTTCCTCATCGTCCTCTTCTTCTGTCCGTGCGCACACCGCCGTCGTCGCCACCATTGTCTGCCGCTCGTCTCCGACTACCTCGAGATGAACACCGACGCCGAGCACCCCTACATGAGCTCCTCCTTCTCCTCCATCCCTTATCCCGCCGTATTCTTCCGATCGTTGTTGCTCCGATCGTTCCGGCCAAGTTCTGTCCGCCATGGATGCAAGTTCGTCCTCGAGCTACTGCTCCTGGGCTCGGTCCTCTCCTGCCGAATACACCTGCACTCCGGCGCACTCACCTGCCCTCGGAATCCTGGACACGCAAGGGAACCACCGCGCCGCCGGGATATGGCTGTCGCCCGTTGCCGGTCGCGTCCGTCGTCTGTCGATCTAAAAGTCTGAACTTCTGCATCTAAATTCAGTTAACGTCGGCCACCTTGTTCATGTATATTCGCGTTTGATTCCTATCACAAGCGACGATTAGGCCCAGTGGCTGCATCCCTGCTTCTCCACTCTGCAGACCCAAGTTTGAATTCCACCGGCGCCTCAATCTATCCTTTTTATCCTTTTCTTTTACGGAAAATGCCTCTATTTTGTAAATGCTATGACTTGGTCATGTTAAATCCAATTAATACAAATGTTATATCTATATTGATCAGAACAATGTAAAGAATATTAATATGTCATCCTTATTCATGTTTGCATCATCTAGCTTGTTGTTTATTAGTTTTTGCATGCTCACCTAAATAAATAAATAATATGGAATGTGTGGGCATTTAATTAATTAGTGCCCTATTCCATTTAATTTTGAGTAGATCACCCATGCCCTGTTTAGACCTGTTAATCAATATTTAATTTGATGTGTAGATAAATAACTTGAATCTTAATATTAATTGCCGGAACCCGGTTCCGATTAATTTGGCTTACGTCCCATATCCTATCACCTTATTGTTTGTTTACTTGTTAGCCTTGCGAGTCGTAGTTGCATGCTTAGGTTTGTTGTTGCGAGTCTGTCTATCTTTTGCTTCACATGCTTAGTTTGATAGGTTGGCTCCACTTTACTTAATATGATGTTAATGTTTGTGGGTTTATAACTAAATGATAAGGCACCCGGTGGAAGGCCAATTCGTTGGTGATTTGTTCTGCTAAGTGTCGCACTAGGAACTCAATTCTTGTCCTCTTATCCAAGTACGAGCACACTACCCACTCGTGGGAGGTCCAATGGAACCCCCTGCGACTCTGACAGGAACTTAAGCTTGTCCAGGTGCCACAACTAGTTCGGGTTTTCCATTTGCTCATATGCATCTGCACGTGACTTGATGATGAGAGGTTCGATGATATGGGGGAGCATATATGTGCGGTACGACGCGAAGTGGACTTTCCTACTGTGGTCCGTTCCACCTAGTGCGTAGGCGCAAACGATTGAGTCCGCTTTGGAGGTACCGGTCGGACTCTGGACGCGGGTAACAACTCAGATGGGTGGTACCTGGACTTGCTGTAGTGAAGGAAATGAGTCGTGTTGAGAAGCCCTACCTTTTATCTGGGTTGATCGAACATGTTACGTGTATGGGTTAACCATAGTGCACCCCTGCAGGGTCAAATCTTTTCGAGAAGCCTAGTCCGCGGTTATGGACAACTTGGATCGGATGCTGGCTAACAAGATCATAAATAACTTACACCTAATGATTCTAATTAACTTGACTAGTAAGTTAGTCCTACTTACACAATAAGCTGAAACTAAAATTTGACAACTGTGTGAGTTTCCCTTGATTGCTTCCTCATACTTGGTTGAGGGGGTGAATCTGGGAAGTGTTATGTTTGGTGTTAGAAGTTAGTTGGTCCCGACACGATCTCTTATCCCTCTCTTTTAGCCAGAAGTGGTAGTGAGTCTCTATAGGTTGTTAGTGCTGCTGCTGTCACCTCAGTCCACCTTCCTTTACACTTTGGTAGTCTTTGTGTTAGTATCTTGTGAGCATTGCTTGCCAGGCTGGTGTACCTGACCATCTTTGGGCTGTACTTCTATGTGCAGTCAACATGTTTGAAGTCCGACGATGTTAGCTTGGGAATCCCTCCGGCTCGGCCTGGGCAGGGATATGGACGCATTCGTTTATCTTCAAGACTCTTAGTCCCATTTGTATCTTATCCGTAGTTGGATACTATTTTGCTTCCGTTGTGATTTGGATCTTTGTAATATATCAGTTGTATCTTGACTCGTTTGAGTCGTTGTTGTATATATATCTCCTTCTGTTGTTGTTGTTGTTGTGGATTCTTTTCGTGAACTGTTGTAATATTATCACAATTCCACCCACATAACACGCATGTTTCGACGTGCACGTTATGTCTGGTGGGCGACCTAAGATCGTTATTATTCGGGTTTTGACGGGATCACTTAAATCTGCATAGTATCGATTTTGGGGCGTCACAATCTTGATCATGTTAGGCAGCTCACAAGATCTAAACATGATAGCACAAGGAGGAGAGACAACCATCTAGCTACTGCTATGGACCCGTAGTCCAACGGTAGACTACTCACGCATCAGTCCGGAGGCAGACATGGCGGTGTAGAGCCCTCTGGTGATGATCTCCCCCTTCGGCAGAGGGTCGGGAAGAGCTTCAAAACCCTCCCGAATTAGGGTTGACGACGGTGGCGATGAAACTTTTCGTCGAATTGTGTTCGGGTGTTCAGCGTTTTTGGGACGAGAGAATATATAGGCGAAGAGGCGGCGCGAGGAGGCACCCGAGGCGGTGGGACGCCCCCGGCACGACCCCACCTTCTGCCGCGTCGAGGTGGTGTCTAGGCCCCCTGGGTCGCCACCACGACTGCCCTTTGGACTCCATCTTCGTATTTTCGTAAAACTTATCTCCGTGAAATTTCGTCCAATTCCGAGAATATTTCCCGACTAGCTTTTCTGAAACAAAAAGACAGCAGAAAACAGGAGCATGCACTGTAGCATCTTGTTAATAGGTTAGTCTAAGAAAATGTATAAAAATGATATAAACTGTAAATAAAACATGTAGCATTTGGTGTAAAACAGCATGAAACATAAAAAATTATAGATACGTCTGAGACGTATCATGTTGGTTCCATTTTCATTCGTTTTCTACTTCGTATGTGAATATGTTGGAGAAGAACGACGTGAATATTTATAGTGCTCCACTTGACGCATTCGATGCCGCACGGAGGCGGAAAGCTGAAACCATCATTTTGCGAACAACATTCAACATTTTCAGAAAATGCAAACATCCTTTTGCGACATTTTTCTGTAAATTTGTAAAAACTCACGAAGTGTAGCGGAAATTATAGTAAATTTTGGACACAACCAATATAGCAAAAGCGTGTTACCGTTTGCCACTAGCACTAGTATAGAAAAGCCTATCTGGGGCACACAGAAATAGGCTATCTGTGGCGCACAGGACGTGCGCCACTATGGCCGGACCACTGGTAACAGGCTATCTGTGGCGCACGGTACGTGCGCCACAGATAACACGACTTACCAGTGGCGCACGAAACAAACAGTGCGCCACAGGTAATACACATACCAATGGCGGGCAAAGCAAACCTGTGCGCCACAGGTAATGGAAGTACCAGTGGCGCAGTGGCGCTCTAACTGATCTGTGCGCCACTAGTAATAATTTAGGAATTAAAAAAAAATGCAACACATTTTTTATTACTTTTATTAATTATAGATTGTTACATATTTACAAAAAAGCCCCCGCCCGAACCACCACCAACCCTAGCCCCAGCGCCGCCCCCCGCGCCGCCGCCATGGCCGACTCCGGCAACTCCTCCCGGCTCTCCGCCGCGGGAGAGAGGGCTGCAGGGCGGCGCGCCTCGCCGCGCTCTAAATCCACGGCGCAGAGGAGCACGGCCGCCGGCGGCGAGGGCCGAGGCGACGGTTTCAAAGCGGAGGCGGAGTTGGAGGAGGCGGTGGCGGCGAGGGCCGAGGCGCAGCGACGCGGCCGAGGCAGAGCTCGAGGAGGCGGTGCCGGCGAGGTCCGAGGCGACGGAGACGCGGCCGAGGCGGAGTTGGAGGAGTAGGAGGTCGGCACGGCCGGGGACGCCGGCTTGAGCTCGGCCTCCACTCAGCTCGCTCGGGGCACGGCCGGGGTCGGGGTACGGCGGCGGCCAGCCTGGTGGGAGCAGAGGGGGTCGCGGCCGGGTGGGACACAGCGGTGGCCGGCCGGCTGGGAGACGCCGCGGACGTGTGGTGTGTGCGTGCTGTGTAGCCGGCCGGGGATGGGATCGTGGGAGAGAGAATAAAGGATAAGATGCGTGGTGTGTGGCTGTGTATTGTGTGCGTTGGTGCGGTGGGTGTGTTGTGTGAGAACTGAGAAGAAAGGATAAGATTTTTATTCGAAAGGATAAGAGAGATATAGTGTGGGCCTTCTTAATTACTTGTGGCGCACATGTATTTTTGTGCGTCACAGATAAGTTTGACCCCAAAAAATCGAAACTGACCCAAACTATCTGTGGCGCACCTAATTTACCTGTGGCGCACCCTTCTCTGTGCGCCATAGGTATTCTCTCTCCTATTTTGGCATATAGGGAAAATAATACCTGTGGCGCACCACATTTTCCGTGCGCCACAGGTAATAATTTACCTGTGGCGCACAGAAATCATGGTGCGCCACAGGTAAGTTTTTCAGGGAGGAGAGAGATTACCTGTGGCGCACAAAAAAAGTGTGCGCCATAGATAACATTTCACCTATAAGCGTTTTTTTTACTAGTGTAGTCCAACATCGCGGAAACACATTTGAACCATTTGACAAATCGATTTGTAGCATACGCCAAGAAATCTTTATATATAGCACTCGTGTGTCCACAACAAAAAGTCAGTCGTTTTGTACCATTTCAAAACACCGTTTGCGACATGAAAAAATCCCCAAAAGTAGTGACATCCACCCATGGAACCCACGTAACATATGGTGTTTTACTGGCAATGCATCCAAACAAAGAGAAATGGGCGGGGGAATAGGTCGGAGAAAAGCACAAGGGAAAATGCCAGGCGCACCTAGACAGACAGAGCCCGTAAAAAAACATGGAATGATGAAAGGTCTTTTCGTTCTTGGCTTGTACGTGTCATTTCCCTAGCATCCATCCGAGCACCTCATTTTACCGGGTAGTTAGCGGAAGGTCTCAATGCCGCCTGATCTGGTGATAATGTGTGTGTCAGTGCGTTGCGGCTTGCCACTTCAAACGGCGGATGTATTGTAGGGCCATATAATGGAAACCAATTGAGTGAAAATATTGTAGGGCTATAAATGAAAACTAAGCAATGTACAACATATATTTGTTAAAACAAAAAATATGATAATGAAGTATAAAAGTTTGATATAAATATATTTACTTTCACTCTCCCTGGGTCTAAAATTTAGGGCAATGGTTAACTAAATTAAATTTAGGGCGTTGGTGCGCGCCCGCCTCGGAGCCGGCCACGATGTAGCGAACAGTACCTTGACGGCGTGGACCCAAGCATGCTGGAGGCCTGGAGGGCATGCTGAGCGGCAGGCTGGGAGGCGGCGGCGGCAGTGGCACGGGCATCCCTATAGGCAAGAGACTGCAGCAGCAGCACAAGCAGATACCTGCCGTCGTCAGGGGCCTGGACGCGACGCGACTCCGCAGAGCGTGGAGGAGGTGCTCCGGGAGACGGGCGCCGACATCATCGCCCTCGCACGCGGAGGAGTGGCGCGGGATGCGGCCGTTGTCGGACCTCACGAACGGCCTAGGCATGCGGTACGTGTTCGCGGTACAGCAAAGCCGTGCTCTCCCGCGGACCTTGCCGGATGGCGGCGGCTCACGCGCAGCAGTATTCTCCCCTACTGGCGCAAGGCCATCCTCATGCGCGGCTGTCGTCGGGCACCCCTGGACTCCCGAGCGCGACAACAATGGACGCGGTGGTCCTCCGCGGGGCCGACCTGCGCCGTCCAACGTGCCTCACGCGCAGCAGGCGCTGCGCGCACGGTGCAAGGGGAGGGGCGCGGGAGGGAGACCGGCGAGACGGAGGTCCTCCGTGACGCTGCAGGCGCGACGTGCACGCTAGTGTTTTATCTAGCAGTGGCAATCCTCGTAATTATAATCAAAACGAAAAGGTGTGTTGAGTTGTCAAACATTGGAGCGATCTGGATCGTCGGTCAAAAATTGAACGACATAGATTTAATGTATCCCAAAATGTTTGCTATTTTAATATTAGTATAGATAAGTCTACTGCCGGTTAGATCTGATTAACGTTTCCCAACATCTCTTCATCAGGGTTAATATCGTTAAAGATAACTGATATTAAATGGAACCCGTTGGTTAGTTTTTTTTTTGCGAAAGAATTTGTATTACTCAAACATCCAAATTATGTAACTATTAGCCTGTCATGCAAAAGCAAGATAACTACCTCGAATGTCATGAGTTCTCCAAGTACAATAGCAAAACTGTACACATACAAGTTTTTGTAGGGCTCTAAGAGATTTAGGTTTTCATGTCTAGTCATTCACAAACCATATGAGTCTGAGCATGAGACATGTTACAAAACACCGAACTCGCCATTGCGTATAAAGTTGAGTGTGGCAATGATTTACTCTGACATATTCACTTCCAAAATATATTACAAATTAGCGTGCAGGCAATGCTATGGTCGTACTTATTTTCTTAATTACAAATTTCATTTGGAGGCAAGGAAAAGCGTCAACAGAAACAAAGCATATGGAATAGCGTTCTGAACTTTAACTAGCCATAATAAAAGTTGCATTGTTCAACCAGTGTAATACCTCAGGTGCCAGCCATCTATATAACCCAGTTTCAGCTATCATAGAGTTCACTCCATCCTTGAAACAGGATACAACACATTTTGCCACTTTCCTAACCTAGAGAAATCCATCACTGAAAAAACATATTACTTCCCAGAAGCTGCCGAGTAATTGATCTCTTAACAATGTCCTTTATTCCCAGAAGTCCAATTCTTCTTTGATTTTAGGAACAACTAGAGTCTTATTTGCACGACCAGTAAATATTGTTGCTATCCTATTAAAGATCCTATCTGGCTGGTGCTATTGTGCTAACCAACGAAGGTTGTATCTTAGGTGTACTTTGCAGCAGCTCACGGGAACCTTTTCTGCCTGCTGCGACAACCAACAAAGGCAAAACGGGACATATACACAAGCTTTATAAAAATGAGGCTAGTGTGCATGTCGCCTTGAATGAACTTACCAACTCTACCCAGCCAACAATGTATATATTGTCAAACAATTTTCCAGCCAGATTATATAGATCAACAGGACGACATCACACCAGAAGAGCATACAAAAATCACACAAAAAACTAGTAGAAAAAAAGCCAACTGCTTGAAACGATGGTATGTATCCTTTTTATCATCCTGGTTTGGTGAGACAGGCGATTAGAGTTAACAAAATTACCACCGTCAAACATGCTTTAATATACAGCCTGCAAAGAATTTCCATGAGCATTATTTACTCACCAAATCATAGTATAAGATTCGTATTACTATTGTTAGGAAATAGGAACAGTATTATGCCAAATAGGCCATCAACTCAAGGAAATCCGAGACGACCCAGTCGGCTTTTCCTGCAACCGCTTCCCTCATCTGCACCCCTCCATAGCAGATAAAAAGGTCTGCTCCACCAGGTTGGCGAGCCTACAAGACATACGCGGAAAATATGAGTTAAGATGTTTTTGAAGTTCCATCCATGGGACAGGTCCTTTCTGTAGTATAGTACTAACACTAAATCCGTAACAGTTAAGTAATAGAGAATTATGAATCCATCTATTTGCAGTGCTAATTCTGCACCACTATGCAGAAAACTAGGCATCAGTATTACAGATTGAGAAGTTAATATCAAGATGAGTCATGAGAGGAGAGAAACCATAGGCCTGATCGATCAAAGCAATCCGGGTAGAAAAATCGCTAGACCAATTTTAACATTTTTGTTCTATATGAACTAATTACAAATGATTTTTTTACAAAATAGTTATTATAAGTAATTTAATCCCATTAATCAATTGATAATGGGTATGCTATATTGCTATGCCTTGCTGTAGGGCTATCATTGTTCCATAAGCATCACTATGACGAACAATTAAATACCTCAAGATCAGTCGCACCATCTCCAATCATAACGAGTGTCTTGTAACCACACTTCTGCATACACAAAGGTACATCAGCAATGTGCCAGGAAGCAAAAAAAGTATTGTGCTAAGAGTTACCATCAGACCTGTCTTATGTGCTGAACTGCTACGGCTTTACCGCCACTTCGTGAAGTAGGCTCTGCTGGGTCAAACCTAACATATTCTCCAGAACTTCCAAACAGTAATTGGTTTGCATAAATGTTTTCAGGGGGGATACCAAGCTTCAATGCGACAGGCTGACAGACAAGCAAAGTGTACGTCAAGTGATGACTTTGTATTGCATGAAATAGAAATATATAGGTACCCAAAGCTTGTCAAGTTTTTCATAAATTAGGAGAGTAGCGCTTAGCAATTTATGAAGAGGGAGTGGGAAATATAGTTCAGTTTTTTAGTGAAGTTGACAATCTCTTTAGCCTTTCTCCCTCAACAATTTTTCACGTTATCTTCTTACGAAGTTTTGTTAGGGTGTCTAGTCCGGTTTGAATCCTGAACTATAAAATCACATCTATAAAACCTGAACTTTCTAAAATCATTTAATTTGAAGTTTTGAACCAAAATCATTTAATTTGAAGTTTTGAACCCTAGCCCTGTTTTGGATAGTGGTTTTACATTTTGTAGTTCTAAAAAATTGTGAAAATATTTATAGATGTAGAGAATGCTGGGAGTTTATAAGCTACAAATTTGCATAATACGTCTGGCTATTTCTGTCATGTGCAAAAAATACAAGAAATTCTCTTTTTTTGTACAGAAGCATGTTTTCCATTTTTGGGGGGATGATTTTGCAGGTTCTCAATTTGTATCGTCCCCGTGTTTACGATTTCTCTTCAACTTTTTCTGAAACTTTCAATGTGCAAAACCACACTAAGCTTCCAAGTTTGGTTTCATCGTCTGAAATTCTCAAAAATCTTAAACAACCGCAGGTGTGGAAATGCTAGCGTGACGACTGAAAGAAATCATCAACCAATATGATTATCTGCTTTCCATAATAAAAAGCATAGAAGATAAATGAATTCTTTTCAAAATCAGCGTCGTTCATTTTAAACCATTTAACAAAGTTTAAGGTTTAACATAGACAGTTTCATGGTTCAAGGGTTTAGACGGACTAAGCAAAATAGTTTAGGATTCAAAACGGGATTTATTTTCATATTGGCAGAACCTATCTTTGTTTCTATTTCGGACTTTCAAAGTCTCAAGATAGTCATTGTATGAGATAAGATATGACATGGCACCGAAGGGTGTATAAAAAGTTCACCTAAAAGAGACTTGAAGATGAAATCAACAAAACCTTGATAAATGAAATCAGAGTACAGCAAGCATTAATGACTACCCTGAAAATATCACTGAGAAAGTATCAGTGGAAGTGCTATACCTTGATCATCTGTCGGAATCCACCGGAGACAAAGTACACATCAACATTTTTGTCTCTTAGCATGTTGATCAATTTAGCGATTCCAGGAGATATCCTATACATCAACAATTGCTCAACATCATTAGCAATACCAGAAAGCTAGATACAGATATCACATTTTCCACCTGTAACATGGAAGTTTTATTTGGTTGCTGTACCAATAGATAGCTGCAATTGGGCTTACCTTGGTGGCCTCTTCTCAATGCATTCGTAAACTTTGTGCAAGGATGGCTTGAACAAGGACAGCCGAGCCGCTAGCGCATCTTCAAAGGCAACCGATCCAGTCATAGCAAACACAACCAAACAAACGAAGTATAGAATAATCAGGAGAATGATCGTAGAGTCTCTCGAGAGGAATGGCACCCTGAAGGGCAGCAGAAGGCTGGATATTAATCAGATAGGCCGAGGTAGAAACGGCCTCAGCCCAGAAATGAGGCGGAAGAGAAGAGGCGATCATCATCGCACGAGCAGTCTCAAGAAGATGGCGATGCTTACGCTCAGCCACGCCATTTTGAGCATGTGCACCGGGACAGGAGAACTGAGCGAGAGTGCCCTGCTCAGCAAGAACACCACGCAAATGCTTGGAGATATACTCACCAGCAGAGTCAGCACGAAACACACGAATATGCGTAGAGAACTGAGTAAGAACCATGGCGGCAAAACGCTTATATATGGAGAGAACCTCTCTACGAGAAGACATAAAATACAGCCAAGTATAACGAGAAAAATCATCTATAAATATGATATAATATCGATGGCCCCCTTTCGAGGCGAAAGGAGTTGGACCCCAAACATCAGAGTGAACTAAGTCGAAAGGGCTGAGATACAGACGCACTAGTAGGGTAGGGTAACTGAATCTGTTTTCCTAGCCTACAACCCTGACACTGTAAAGAAACATCTCCCGAGACAGGCCCCAGAAGACCACGATGAACTAATGATGACAGACGAGAACCACAAAGATGACCAAGACGATGATGCCACTGTTGAAAAGAGCCGGTGACAGAGGCGACGATAGCAGGAGAACTGGCAGGCGAGGTAGCAGCGGAAGGAACACGAAGCCAGTCTATATCCCAAAGCCCCTGAGAATCACGGCGGCGAGGGCCAGCTCCAACCAAAACCTGCGTGTGACGATCCTGAACAAAACAAGAATCAGCGTCAATGGCGTCAAGAATGACGCGACAACCAGAATCAGTAAGCTGACCGGCAGAAAACAAGTTCATGGTAAGACGAGGAACATGAGAAATATCAGGGACAAAAAAGGAAGAAGTAGAAAGAGTGCCTCGACTAGAAACAGAGAGAGAAGTACCATCAGCAGTAAGAACACTAAGAGGAGAATCAAGAGGTCGAAGAGAGGACAGAGTGGAAGAATCAGAAGTCATATGAAAAGAAGCTCCAGAATCCAGAACCCACGAGGATGTACCTGACTGTGTAGAAGATGGTGGTCGCGCAGTGCCAGAAGAATCAGTCATAGAGCCAGCAGTACCCGTCGAAGAAGAACCTGAAGCGGCGAGCATCCGCTTGAGCCGCATAATGTCCTGGTCGGTGAGGCTGGCTGGAGAAGACCCTGACGAGCCAGAAGGAGCACGAGTCCCGGGAGAAGCAGACGCCTTCTGCTTACGCAGATCATGCTCCCTCGTGTAGCAACGAGACTCAGTATGACCAGGCTGATCACAGTAGGTGCAGTGATGGCGTGGACGAGCGCCACGACCCTGGCCACGACCCAGACCCTGACCCTGAGGAGTGGGTAAAAGTGGTGGAGCAGTGGACCGCGAAGGAGTCGAAGAAGCAGGCGATGAAGGAGGACCATGGGCAGCAAGCACAGAAGGAACCTCAAGCAACCCAACGCCACGTAGACGAATCTCCTCAGCACGAAGCTCAGACAGCACCTCCGAGATAGGAACACGACCACGAGCAAGCAGCTGAGCACGTCGGGGCTCGAACTCCTTGCGGAGCCGAGACAAGAACTCGTATACGCGCTGAAACTCCAAGTCAGAACGCACAGTCTGACAACACGGGCAGGCACCACACACGGCAGTGCGAAGAGAGTCGAGCTGACGCCAGATAGCAGCGCTCTGCGTGTAGAACTGATCAACGGTAGAGTCACCCTGCTGAAGATCATGCTCCTGACGAACCACAGACAGATATAAAGCATCCCCGGACGGCTGATGACGCTGACGAAGGTGAGCCCACATGTCAGCGACAGTACTGAGGCCCATAAACTCAGAAGCAAACTGCGGTAGAACACTGGCGGTGAGAACAGCCGCAGCACGAGCATCATCATCAATCCACTGGGTGTAAGCAGTCAGATCCAACCGGTAGGTCTCAAGGGCGTCAGAATGCTCCTTGACCTGCCGGTCATACGCAGCAATGGCAAAATCATCCGCACTCTTAGCGGCATCCTTGCAGCCTGAGTAGCATCGGGCAGCAAGAACTGGTGGCGTCGGCGGAATAGGAGCAGTAGGAGCAATGGAGCACGGCGGACACGAGACCTCGCCGGAAAGCACACCCCAGAGACGAAGACCACGCATATGAATGCGCATAAAGGCAG